>JASCZW010017765.1:0-16530 GCA_034211315.2 Aedes japonicus
ATTTCGATATTTCTAGGGAAAATGATCCCTGTCCAACGTACTCCGACTCGACTCATCTCTATTTACTGTAACCATTCTGATTATCCCCAGACTATGGTATAAAATGCACATCAATCCAGGCTCAAACTCTCTTCTTGGTCATAAAAATCATCAAAATTCTTGATTTTATGCGTACCCATGCAGATTTCAGTAACACAAGACAATTGGTCTACTTTTAATTTGTTGAAAAAAATCAAGCTTCTTCGTAAAAATAAGCAGTGTGAAAAAGTGTGATATTCGAAATTTGGAAATAATCATCATCGCGTCTTCGATTACCTTAAATATCAGCGCTAATTGACTTAAAAATATTCAGTAATAATGTATTCCTCCAACCAATTTGTGTACAAAAGTAGCGTACCAGAGTTACTTAAGGGAACCCTCCCCTGGATTTGGGCAAAAATAATGCAAAGTTTGTATTTTTTTTTGTGGGAGAATGAAAAGGCGTACGAACTTCCGGTTTTGACGATTAAATTCGATTATTATTCAAAATTTCAAGGAGTTAAAAAATTTGTGAAATTCAAAATGGCGGCTACAAAATGGCGTTTTCTCAAAACCATGTTTTTCAATCTAACTTCAAGCCCTCGAAACAATGTTTTTCAATCTAACTTGAACTATTAATCCGATTCCCTCCATCAAATAGCTGTGTGAAAGTTTATAATTTTTTGTACGGCTTGAACTAAAATTGGCATTAACCTCCCACAAAAAAACAATACAAACTTTGCTTTATTTTTGACCAAATCCAGGAGAGGGTCCCCTCAATACCATGCGAAAATTTAAGCAAAAAACTTGCATTTGGCTGCCTTTTCCATCAAAACTTTTTAAATTCCATGCATTTCAAAAGACATTTCATAACAATCTTTTGCTTTTGTCTTTTTCGTACCACTACATAAACATCATAGCGAATATAATACCTAGTACTTTATATACTTTGATTATCGGCCTCCAAACTCACACTCATCAGCTAATACTCTGTAGTACATTACGCATACATTGAAATTTTTGAAAGCAAATCGGTATTTTTCTGTTCACAGCGACATCGCAATGAAGGAATCCAGGTAACACAAAAGTGAGGTTAAACGTCGTAGATGGCACTTGTTAAAAATGGTTTTTCGAGCTGTCTAAGCAAAGTAATTGGTAAAAAAAAGATAAGAACGACGATAATGAAGATACTAGAAAGTTATTATCAATTTTAGTTTTAGGTACTACGATGTTTAATCTTACTTAAGCTTTACTTGCGTTTCTCAATACAACCGTGCTTTTTTTTGCGTGTACTTAAAAAAAAAGTTGAATTAGTAATTCGAGATTGGGTCCTAAAATCCAATCCACAATAGGCAAAAAGGGCCCAAATTTGGTCAAAAATGATTTTTTCTCAAGAATCTATTGTATAAACATATACAAAATTTAGAAAAACATATTTTTGCGCTTTCAACAAGGGGACAGCGTCAATTTTCGGCCTTGTATAAAATTTAATCATTCTTTTCAAAATTTAAGGATTTTGTTTATATGTTCGGCTCTGCACTGCAGAAACTTTGTATATTTATAAAGGGAATCGTATTGTTAACATGCACGAAGAAACAAAACAACTCAAAAATAGGTTTGAAAGTAGATTAAAATGGTTAAATGTCAATGAATTAGAGTTCCGATTTTGACGTAGGACGTACGTCTCTCTTTTCTATTCCTGTATTCCTGAGAATTTGAACGATTATATTTCCTTTCTGACCCATGTAAATTTTACTATAAGTTTCTGCTATGATTGGTTTTGGTTTCTTTATTAAAGAGCCTTTCAGCCTGTGTTTATCTGTGAGGAGGCAAAACGACGGGAACGGGGGCGTGAAGGGCCCACCTAAAGGATGGGATTGTAAATGCCGTTTATAAATGATCTGGGTAATATATAGTAGATGAACTAAATTGGTGCTGTCTTATGCTGGTCGTGGTAATCGGTTTCGTATGTCCTTGTCGTATCCTCTTTCATGCAAGCGTATGGTCGGTACTTAGAGGGTGTGGGTTGTGCGGGTGGTCCGTGATCAGAGCATTGGGTATCGGATCGTTTGGGTTTGAGAGAAGGGGGCACTGTCGCACAGTGGGCAAGAACTGATAAAAACTAAGGAAAAAATCTGTAACTTATCTCGCTTTTAAGCGTGGCTTGTAAACAAGGCCATTACCGCTTTGAAATTGTCTGGGAAATCTAATGGAACGGGTTTCAATCACCGCACGGATATGGATTGTGAAGTTATAGAGCTTTTTTTACCCCACTTCCCCTTATACTCTTAAATAATTTGTAGACATCTTTGAACGGAGAGGTTCAAGATCAACAAAATAGCGCTAGCCCCATGTGTTTTTTGGAAAATCGGATAGAACCTGTTTCAGCTACTGCACGGCTCCTTGAACGAAGATATGGCTGGTTTTACCCCACTTCCCCTTCTATTTTTGAGTAGTTTATAGATATCTTTGCTCGGAGGGGCTCAAGATCAACCAAATAATGCTTATCTTATGTGAAATTTCTTGAAAATCGCATAGAAATTATTTCATCTACCGCATGGATCTTTATACAATGATATAGCTGATTTCACCCCACTTCCCCTTATGTTCTTGAATAATTTATAGATATCTTTGCTCGGAGTCGCTCAAGATCAACAAAATAGGACTAGGCCAATGTGAAATTTTCTGGAACATTAAATAAAAGCTGTTTCATTTACCGCATTTACCTATGAACGAAGATATGGCTGGTTATACTCCACTTCCCCTTGAATTCTTGAATAGTTTATAGATATCTTTGCTCGGAGTGGCTCAAGATCAACCAAATAAGGCTTATCTTATGTAAAATTTCCTGAAAAATCAAATAGAAGTTAGTTCATTTACCGCACGGCTCTTTAAACAAAGATATGGATGATTTTACGTCACTTCCCCTTATATTATTGAATAATTGATAAACATCTTTGCTCGGAGTCGCTCAAGATTAACAAAATAGGGCTAGTCTTATGTGAAATTTCTTGGAGAACCGAAAAAAAGTTCTTTTATATACCGCATGGCTCTGTGAACAAAGATTTAGCTGATTTTACCCCACTTCCTCCATATCTCTGTTCACAGAGCCGTGCAGTGGTTGAAACAAACTCTTTTCGATTTTCCAGGACTAGGACTAGTTCTATTTGGTTGACCTTGAGCCACTTCGAGCAAAGATATCTATGAACTATTCAGTAATATAAGGGGAAGAAGGGTGAAACCAGCCATGTCTTTGTTCAAAGAGCCGTGCGGTAGATGAAATAGCTTTTATTCGATTCTTCAGAAAATTTCACATAGGATAAGCCTTATTTGGTTGATCTTGAGCCTCTCCCTGCAAATATATCTATAAATTATTCAAAAATATAAGGGGAAGTGGGGTAAAATCAGCCATATCTTTGTTTACAGAGTCGTGCGGTGGTTTAAAACTCTTTATTCGATTCTCCAGGAAATTTCACATCGGACTAGCACTATTTGGTTGATCTTGAGCCTCTCCGTGCAAAGATGTCTATAATTTTTTGAAGAATATAAGGGGAAGTGTGGTGAAAAAAGCTCTATAACTCCACAACCATATCCGTGCGGTGATTGAAACCAGTAAAATTCGATTCCCGAGACAATTTCCAAGTGGAAATGGCCTTGTTTACCAGCCGCGCGTAAAAGCGACAAATGTTACAGGTGTTTTCCTTAGTTTTCATCAGTTCTTGCCCACTGTGCATCGGTGGCAGGCAACGTTGAGAGGTCCACCACCGGCTAACCCTCTACCCCACTTCATTAGTTTGGTGGGTTGATAGTTCCGAGATTAAATGGCGTTGTAGAGGTGAGATTCCTTAACGAAGCAGACCACTTCTCTCGTGGAGTACTCACTGAGGTCGGCTCTTATGCTGCCTGAGACTCCAAAGTGCTGCCGTACATAAGGTGCAGGGAGGGTCCGTTTCCGGACATGTTGTGCGATGCTCTTGTATGTCCGGAACGAAGGCGCAAGAGTACCTGCTGCTGTCGGTGGTCAGGTGGGTCCTAACATTGGTGGACGGAACTTTTTATTTTCCGTAGGAACGGGTCCTGGCACTGTGTCAATTCGTTGCTCCAAGCGTTCCACATTGTTTCTGAAAGACACTTTTTGGTGTTGTCTCCAGCGATAGTGTGGGTGAATAACTTACTCCTCCTGCCGATGAAGGCCAACCGATCAGCCACGACGTTTCCAGGGATGCCGCAGTAACCGGATAGCCATGCGATTATTGTTCAGGGTGGGGATTGCATAATGATTGCCTGGATCTAAGGATGGTTTGGGATTTCTGAAACGAGAGCCACAACAACGCTGGCTGAGTTTGTGAAGACGTTAATTGGACGATCAGAAAGGGTGATCACTACCAGCCAGACAGCTAGAGCTTCGACCGAAAAAATCGAATACTTTTTTGGGAGCTTGTTGGGCTGGGCGAAGTGCTGATTAGTGATTCCGATGCCCACTTCGGCTCTTCTGACGGAGCCGTTCGTGTATCGGATGCGGTGTCCGGAAAATCGATGATTGAATTCACGGAACGATGCATGCACCGTATGAGGGTTTGCTCGGGCCATAAAGGCCCTACGGAGAGTGTCGTCGATCGCTACAGTTGGCTGGTTCCAGCTCTTGGCTCCACACCAGTGAACCTCGGCCACCAGATGAAGCATCTGGTTGGCGAGGTTACAGATTAGTAGGCTGGCCTTCCCTACATCGCTGGACTCAGTACTATTTGCTGGCAAATCGATGGCAAATGGCTGACGCAATATAGTGCCAGAAAAGAAGCACCACTGCCTTCACTACCTTGGTCTGACGAGGCTGGTTATCTTAAGGCCGTGTGTGATTCAACTGCTGACGATGGCTGCAGCAACTCGAAGCCTTGTTGGCTGGTTGCAGTTTGGTTGTCGTCCAGCGATGGTCCGGAGGAGGTTCAGTCGTGTACGGCAGTTTACTTTAATTTCGTCGAAGTGCTGTCGGAACGATAGGGAGCGGTCGAGTCTGACACCCAGCGATAAGTATTTCATTCGAAAGGTAGAACATCTACGCTGAATCCTTGAGGCTTACTCAATTCATTACATTTGTTTAGGCTAATTAAAAAGCTATTGGTAAACAATGATATCATTAGAAGTGGCCCATTTAGAATTGAAACAAACATTTTTGATTCTCACAGCGACCCTAGTGGTCGGATTTGTAAACTATGACATCTTGTGTGTTCCCTATAACAACAACAAAATCATATTTTTTTTTTCGCGGTGCAGTTCGAACGTGTTTCGGAGAAATGAATTTTCTTTTTTTTCCGTCGGTCTATTTCCTCACATGGTGAGAATCATCGACGCCAGGAAGACAACTACACCACCTGGAGCCTACCTATCGACTCATGAATATGCGCCGGGACCAACGGCTTTACTTCCCTTCCGAAGGAAGACGTAACCAGATTTTTTCGCCTCAGAAAAACCACCGACGTCGACTGGGATTGAACCCAGACTCACTGGGGTGCCAAGTAGCAGTCACGTTTACCACTACACCACCGATGCCGGCAGAGAAATAAATTGTGCGCAATCATCTGGAAAACCCTTCGTGGTGTGGGCCAAAACTTGCATTAGCTGTTTTCCCCGAAATATCATGTGGCGTGTTTTGAAAAAGTACAGAGAAACTTTGTCGACGGATCGCAAGCCTCAAAGCAAGTGTTGGGCGGGTACTTCCAACCGTCAACTGCTGAACAAAGTCATCAAGAACATTAAAGCAAACCCCAACATCACAGACCACGATTTGGCCGACAAGTTTCGCGCCGCACGCAGTATGTAACGGTTTTGTCTCCGGTTAGTCTTCACGACATACCGTGCCTGTAGACAACCAAATAGGGATCAAAAGCAGAACAATGTGGCCAGCATTCATGTTTGTGTTTGCAGATAAATGTACATAAATTTTACATGATTTGGCAAGGCATCTGTAGGTGCGGTATCCAGACTAAGGTTTTCATCTCTGATAGGACATTTAATTCAGAGCTGTACGGAATGGAATGTCTCCAAAAGCGAATATTGCCATTCTTCAGATCCCACAATAAACCTGTCATATTTTGGCTAGATCTTGCAAGCTGCCATTACAGTAAAACAGAGCTACAGTGGTATGAAACCAACTGGATTCAGTTTACACCGAAAGAACCCACCAAATTGGTTGATACAGCTCAGGTTGATACAGAGATTTCGGGCTATTATGAAGAGGAAGCTGAAGGTGAATAACAGTGTCGCCAAAACCATCAATGAATTGAGAACCACGTGGAATAAGATTGCCAAAACGATGGTTAAGTATAATGTGCGCCGGTTGATGAAACGCATTCCGGAAAAGGTGCAAATTTCTTCGAAATTGAGATGATTAATTTTTTTTTTATATTTTCCCTCACGTTTCACGTAAAGTTAATTTTAGTTAAAACAGAATATTATTTTGTTAATGTGTATCCGAAATATGAGCAATAGTCTATGCTCCAATTCTAATTGGGTCACACCCAAAACGAGTTTTATTTCACGTTTCTTCACAAACATCGATAATGCTTCAAAGAACCATTATCGCTGGCAAAGACAGCTTCCACAGAAAACTTCTAGCCTATTTTCACCGAAGTGCTATAAAAACAGTTTTCAAACGATTTTAGTTGTGCCTCAACTCGTTCTCCCATCAGTGGCTGGTTCACCGTTTTTAGGTCACCATTTGCCGTGATAAAGCGATGGCAATAAATATTTTCCTCGACACATTCCAAACCACCAAAATAGTTAGCGAATTCCCTCACAGAAAAAAAAACTGCTTTATCATCACCCTCTGCACCCGCCTCCCTCAACAAAAACAAAAACAAAAAGCGTACAAAAGGTCACTTCCTCGGTGGTGCCTTTTTTTGTAATTAAACTCGAAAAAGAAAAAAAAACCGGGCTACTAGGATGAAACGCCACAGCAACGACAAGCCATCATTGGAGAAAGATAATTGACAATCCACGGCTGTCATCATCATTTCACCAACCATCCGCCGTTCGTGGCTTGCTAGTTTAACATGTTAATGGATTTTTCACGAAGCACGGCGAAACTCTCATTTTCGGACCCGATGGCCGCGACCCTAACGCATTGGAGGAGGGAGGGAGGGTACTTTAACAAGTGCGCAAACAACATATTGTACACATGTTCAATGTTTGCGAAAGGTTCGCTACCGACAACATGTTCGTTCATAAATACGTACATCCCTACTTATCTGTTTCTTTGAATTACAGCTCTTGTGATAGGCACGTTTTACGCAAGAATCCGCATGTTCCGTACGGCGGTGATCGCTCGAACGTGTGTGGAACTAATGTCGGTGGGCCTACCTTGCATGAAAATGATGTTTTGAAAGATGCTGTCAAAATACGGCTGCTGTTGCTGATTTTTTTCGTGATCGACAAAGAGAGGCAGTTTGCGGTATCTTTATCGGAGGGTTCACTTTAAGTAGATATTGGAACCCAGAGTATTTGCGTGAAAGGCAAAGGCTTCAACATGGGAGGTCTTTTTGGGAGGGCTCGCGAAGTTCATAGCGCATAGTTTGTATAAATACGCAAATGTGATTTGGAAGCAAATGATTGAATTCATTTTTTAGGAGGCTGCACTGCATCATTCGAACAGGGTCCGGTTCGTATCCGACATTGGTAGCAGCAGTTCATAAAGCCAAATATTAATGAACTATGAAAGATAAATATTATGTTCGTGCTCCCCTTTTTTTAACGCTCATCGGAAACAGTTGAGTATTTCGTTTCCACGTCTCAAAGGACCCTACCGAAGATTACAAGATTAATTGCTTCCAACTACGTTCATGAGGATGAGTAGCATCTGGCGAGATGTTTAGTACGAGCTGAAAATAGGGTTAGACCTGTGCACCGTCAAAGTTTTGAGCTCATTAAATTCCGGAACCCATAATCGATTATGGATAAATATATATTGTTAATATTATTCCAATTAATTTTAGGTTAGCAGAATTATCAATAGTTCAGCGCCAACATCTCATAGGAGTGAAACGGCATATGTTAACAATGACTTCATCATTTAATACAGCCTTAATTGGAGATAACTGCTTCAAACTCCAAACGGCTGTTAGCAAAAACGTTCCTCTTCCAGACGGCGTGATAAATTTGCATGGGTTAATTTTTTGTTCGAGAGGAATTGACTGCGATAACAAACTAAGACGGAACCGAATTTTTGAAATATTGTTTTTAAGCCATCAATTATTTTAAAACTTTGGATTTTTTAAACAATACGTAGAATCGTAGAATGGATTCCTAACAGATTGTATCATATACAGTGACCAGCTCAAAAAAGATCCCTCGAGCCGCATACTAATTAGATCACGATATCTTTACAAATCCCTATCAAATACAACTTTAAAGACTGTATTCGATGAAATTTGGACACACGCAATTGTTCGTAACTTTTTAGCGTGTGGGTAAAAATTATTGAAATTTTAACTGAATATATTTCAGTGTGTTGTGTCAATTGTGTAATGAGTTTCGTGAAAATGGGTCGAGTGATTTCAGTGATGGCTTCGAATGAAGAAATAGTGCGCCAACAAATTTTGGGCACTCACTTCGAAAACGCAAACGCTTCTCATCGATGGATCGGAAAACAGCTCGGAATCGCACATTCAAACGTATCTCATGTGATCAAAACGTTCAAGGACCGTAAGACAACCAAGCGGAAAAATGGTAGTGGCAAAAAACGAGGCACATCAAATCCGGAGAAGGCCAGGATAGTATTGAACCAATTTAAGGGTTATCCCAACATTTCGATCAGGGATGTTGCAAAACAGGCGAATGTTTCAGTTTGTTTTGTGCAGAAAACAATGAAACGTTCTGGATTACATGTTTACAAGGTCCAAAAGGCACCGAACCGGAGCGATAATAGGGATGTACAGATAATAGGATGATAATAGGGATGTACAGGGAGTGGCTCACAAAACCGTTCTGCATTGTGATGGACGATGAGACCTACATTAAAACCGACACCAAACAAATGCCAGGACAGTAACACTACATCGCCACCAAATTCACCAAAAAATTCCTTGTCTGGCAAGCGATCTGCGGATGTGGCAAAATGAGTCAGCCCTTCATCACCTCTGGGACCGTCAACGGACAAATCTACAAGGACGAATACCTCCAAAAACGACTTCTGCCCTTCTTGAGATCTCACGATGGCCCGTCACTGTTTTGGCCGGATTTGGCATCTTGCCACTATGCCCGGCCCGGCTTAGGCTGGTACAAAGATAATAATGTAGTTTTTGTACCAAAAGACGTCAACCCTCCAAACACTCCGGAACTTCGCCCAATTGAAAAATTTTGGGCAATCATGAAGGCAAAGCTCGTTAAAACTCCAAAACTGATAGAAAATGAACTTGAAATTAAGATAGTGTGGTTAAAAGTAAGTAAGCAAGTCGGTCCTATCATTGCCTAAAATTTGATGAAAGGGGTCAAGGCAAAGGTGCGGGCATTTGGGTTGGGAGAAGAGGTTCAATAAACCAATGATGACAAAACTTAACCATTTAGTAGTACTTTATTTCCAGAAAGTTTGAAAAGAATCGGGCTAAAGGAAAATTTTTGGTGACCTATTTTGTGTGTCCAAATTTCATCGAATACAGTCTTTATTACACATACTGAACATATTTGGGTGTCATTCATTAGATTTAGTGTAAAAACTTGTTGTTCGGTATGTCAATAAAAATATCCATTAGTGTGTAAAATTTAACCTCCGCAATTTTATGTTATGGTACTTCGGTTAACCGAAGTCAGGTATTCTAAATGAGTGTGTATGAATCTACGTGTTGTTTCATCGGGTGTGCTACTCGTATAACAGTTATGTATCCGCCAATTTTGTGTGTTTGTGTATGTGTGTGTTTTGTACTCTATATTGCAGAAGATCTGTGTTGAGTATGCGAAATAAGATTTGTATGCCATTCGTTGTACAGTACCAGTTGTGTTCGGTCGAGCAAATATGTATGCTTTCGGGTTTTTTACTGCGATCCTAAATCCATTTTTTGCTACAACGATCAGAAGTGGGATCGGTTGTCCATTTTATGTTCGTTATTGTCAGCAATTGCGAAATCACTGCAAATGGCTAACCAAATGAACAAAGCGGAACTGCTTGAGTGGCTTCACGATGCCGAATTTCCGCAACGGTGGTGCACCTTCGAGCCCTTTATGCAAGCACAGAGGGATCAGAAAACCATGATGGCGACGAGCAACAGGACGGCGATGCCGAAACAAGTAACCCCAAAGACGAGGGAAGAAGGAGAGTGTGTCTTGGATGCTGAGATACGTCTGCTGCAGAAGAGGAAACTTATTGCGGATCTTGGCCGGGAAGTTGCTGCCTGGGAGACCACTATGAGCAAGCAACCAGAGTTTAACGACGTCAAATATATGGTGCACAAGTTTTCGGGAGACGATTTGTTTGACGCATCGAAATGGCTGAATGATTTCGAGCAGGCGTGTCAGTCAGTAAACGGCAATTATGCTTTCAAGCTGAAATGCATTCGCCGCCTTATGGAGCCCGGAACGGATGCGGAGATATTCCTACATGTCGATAAATCGTCCACGTATGCTGAGTTCAGAAGCAATTTCATTGCCAATTTCGGAAACACATACTCTATCACCGAAGCGATCGACAAGCTACGTAAAACTATTTTCAGAGCATCAAAAACTTCCGTGACGGGGTACATTTTGAAGAAGGAGGAAATCGCAGGAAAGTTGTACAATATAGTATTGACGAATGGTCTTGAACATTCTGCATCGCGATTCTTTACCCGGCGGGGACAATTGCCGAATTGAAGCGGCTTTCTCGACGTTGCGTACAATTGGTCTAGCTGCAAAATTGCGAAAAGATCGGGAAATACGATCTTTCCGCCATTTCGTAGCTAAACCAAAGACCAGGAAGACTGAAGAAATACATTTCAAGATTACCGACTCCGAAGTACGATGCTTCAATTGTTCCGGAGTTGGACATTATTCCGCTAACTGTTGTGAACCTCGTCGGAAGAAGGGATCCAGCTTCAGATGTGGCTGAACACAACATAAACTATGCGATTGCCCCTACTGCCCATTAGGACCCCACATTCATAGTTATATTTCCACAAGAAACTCGATTAAGGGCTGCTTGTTTCCTCAAGTGACACACTAATTTATTTAACTACGAGTTTGGGGAAGTAATTGAATGCATTTTTTGATACATCTATTATTTGGTATACGTATTTGCTCTTATAACTGAATATAGGAATAAAGTACCCTGTCTTAAGTTGGTTCCTTTTAGCACAATTGCAGTTAAACACAAAATTTCTAATCCTGAATCAATATTTAGTGGTTGAATAAGAATTGCACAGTAATTTATTGCTTCGTTTTTAAACAACACAATTTATTCCACAAGTCTAGATGTTCGATGAAAAGGATGTAATGTACAATCAGATTGCCAAAAAAGGTCAAAGTGCATTCAGCAAGTTTAAAACGAGTGATTGAAAAGTATGGAAAATTATCATGATGATGCTGATGAAAATGATGATGATGATTATACTTCCATCTATTGTAGCAAGGTAACATAGCAGTGGAATAATCTGAAAAACGATTTGATCAGGATTCTATTCAAGCTACGGTATGAAGGGCCCAAATCGTTTGGGCGGGCCCGTAAGCAGAGACACTTACGCGATGCCCGTGAATTTAAGTAAGAGAATCTCCTTCCAAAAACAAGTCACACCCACAGCACTAGAATCGAGCCGTCGATTGACAGAATAAACCCAATAAATGGGTTCGAAGAGCCCGCCCTCGGCTCGCGAAATGTCAACAACAGAGGATGCAGTCCCATGCTTCCTATCCAAATCGTTTCGCTTGGGTGCCCTGATGGTCCCTCCCTTTTCCCGTTGTATATTATTTAATGTAATTCTATATTTAATATATTTTGCGGTGGTCTTTTGATTGCTTACCTTGTGTTACAAAATCTGGCTGAAAGCAAAATTGGTTAGGGTTATACTAAAGATTGGACTCGGAAAAAATGCGACACTTTGTTCTGTGTGTAACTTTTTATCGTGTGGGTAAAAATTAATGAAATTGGGTAATACTAGTTTAGAGTGTTATGATTATGTGTGCAACATTTTATCGCGATCTGTCAAGTAGTTTTCAAGATGCATTCGAAACAAGAAGAGCTACGCCAGCAAATCTTGGGCGCGGTGAACGATAATCCTGGTCAGTCGCACAGATGGATCGGCAAAGGCTTGAAATCCATCATTCCACCGTGTCCTGCGTTGTGAAGATGTTCCAGGAGACGAAAACCATCGAGGCGGCGCGCTGGAAGCGGCCGAAAACCGAAAACGGAATACCCAGAGAAGGCGCGGAAGATAAGGCAGTACTTTAAGAATAACCCGAACCTTTCCACCCGAGACGTGGCCAAAAAGGTCAATTCGTCGAAGTGGTTTGTCCGGTAGACCATGAAGCGGGCTAGGCTACGAGTTTTTAAGGTCAGGAAGGCGCCAACCCTGACTGAAAAGCAAAACACGGTGGCCAAATTGCGTGCGCGGAAGCTGTACCGTGGCTGGTCAAGCCAGGCGTGTCTCGTCATGGACGACGAGACATATATCAAGGCGCACACCAAACAAATCTCTGGCCTCGAGTTTTTTGTCGGTACGTCTCGGGATTCCGGAAAAGTTACGGAACAGAAAGATGGACAAATTCGCGAAGAAGTACCTGTTGTGGCAGGCGATCTGCAGCAGCGGACAGTGCCGTTTGTTACAAACGGCACCATAAACGGGCAGATTTATCGAGAGGAATGCTTGTAGAAGCGCTTGCTGCCCTTCCTCCGCTCACCGTGGTCTCACGCTGTTCGGGGCGTTAATGTGGTCCAGAAGGAGGCGAACCCGCCAAATACACCAGAACTTCATCCGATCGAAAAGTTTTGGGCGATAATGAAGAAGAAGTTGAAGAAAAGCGGAAAAACATTCAAAATCGATGAAGCTTTGAAGAAAAACTGGGAGAAATTGTGTAAGGAAGATGGACAAAGCCTCGCCCAAGATCTCATGAGCAGTGTTAGGGAGAAATGTATAAACATTCAGCTTGGAGGAGAAAATTCAATGAATAATTTATGCCAATATATAGCATATATATAGTTATTTAATCCCTGAAAATTTGAGATGTTTCTGATTTAAAATGAATTTTTGGTGATCATTTTTGTGTGTCTCATTTTTTCCGAGTCCAGTTTTCAGTGAACTGCAAAGAATGCAGAATTAGATTGCCATAAAAGGTCAAAGTGCATCCAGCAAGTGTGAATCAAGGGATGGAAGAATATGGTGACTTGGAAACCTTTCAGGATCTGTAGAGAACGGAAAGAATATTCAAGCTCAAGCAACCTGGATTGGAGCAAAAAGTCGTCGATTATATTCAGGAAAACAAATCAGTCTCTTCTCGTGATTTGGCTTAAAAATTCAGGACCAGCATCGAAGTAATTCAGCGGATAAAAAATATAAATGATTTGAAGACATACAGGAAGGAGAAAGAACCGAAGTCGTCCCAAACTCAGGACCCGAAAGCTGTAAACCATATTTTGGAAATTTTCTCCCAGTGTGCTTAGATGAACGACGATACGTACGTGAAAGAGGATTCCAGAACGCTTTCGGGACCTCTAATCTACACAGGGCTGGTAGTTAGTCACTTTTTAGTGACTTGGTCACTTTTTTCGAGGCGGTCACTTTAAAGTCCCTTTTTTTAAGGCCTTTTAAGTAAGTCACTATTTTTAGTAATTAGTCACTTTTTTCAATTTTTTTTGGGAAAAAATTGGGCGATAATGAATCATTTTACTTTCAGTGTGTAAAAAATGAAAGATATAGTTTATTATATTATTTTATTTTTCGAGCAGTTTAATCTCAATATGCAGCGCTAGCAAAATAAGAGAATGCTTTCTTTTTAATATTAGACTTTGCAGTCGTTTGTGTTGTCTTGTTCTCCTCCACGGGAACTTGTAAACAGCGCGCAGTAACGTAAAACATGACTTACTGCGCGCCGCGTTTTCAAGATTTTTGTGGGAGAGAACAAGACAGCACGAACGACTGCAAAGCTTAATTTTTTGCCCGCCCACGTCGTTTCAACGTTTTATTCACAAAGCTTTGCAAGAAAAAGTGTACTCTAGCAGTGTTCGGATGCGTATCGCTCGCTCGTGGTTTCGCACAAAATAAGAAGTGAATTTCAAACTGAAATCTGAAAATATTGTCTTTGCCATTTCCGGTCACGTAAAATTTTCGTAAAGTTAATGATTTTCTATGTTATTTTCGTGAACCAACTACTTACTAGTTTAACGATCTAACAATAGATGGCAGTTTAAGTAGTACCATTAGCAACGCATTTGTGCATCCCTTTTTACGTAAATGATTCTGGCAGCGGCCGTAGCATTAGGGCATCTTCAGCGGTGGTCTATTTTTGGAACTTTATACTTGATTTGCATCAGCAAAACTTGAATAGAACCAGCTAAATAGACCAACTTCGCGTTCCCCGCACCGGTGTTGTATTTTTTTTTGTCTTTAAACCCACCAACAGCTGGATTTCACTTATTCAACGCCAGAGGTCAGAATTTTTTTTCAGAGATCACAGATTTATCGCAAACTTGTTGCCATGTTTGATTAGTTTGACCTAATAAACTTTACTTGCTCTTTGGTATGCCTGAAGGTTTAATAACATCTCGGAAATGCTACTGATTTTACAGCAATGCCACCAACTTATTTATAGTTTAGCAAATCGACCAACTTCCCAGACTATTTACAATTTATAAATTTATAAATCGATTGCTCACTATAAAGTCGTCGATTACTTTCGTTTCCAAGCAATCGAAATACTATTCGGAATCGGAATTTGTCACCAAATTAGTCGTAAAATCCACACTAGTCACACTCGCGGGAGCCTCCTCGTTTCGAGTCAGTAAACAACACGGTTGATTATAAACTTGAAGTTTTGTCATGTAAAAAGCTGAATTTTACTCATTAATTGGTATTATCAAGCAGCGTGTAGTGTTCTGAAGCGGTATTTAACTTGTTCCAAATTGCGGAAAGAATAGATCAAAACATATACCAGTTTAAAAATGATGCAAAATAGATCCGGTATAAAACCAATTTCACAACACTCGGTGCAGGGATGTTTTTGCGTTTGATCTAAAAAAATAAATCCAAACAACGATTTGAACCGCTGTTGAAGATGCCCTTATGGTATGCTTGTATGCTTAAATTTTTTGGTACAAATTGTTTTTAGTAGGATAAATTTTTATTCACTTCGACACTGAGGTATCCTAAAACCAAGTGAGCCAACAATTACAACAAGATTAGTTAAATACAAGATAAAAGTAGGGTTGATCGCTACTTCAGCACCCCCAAGCATCACTCGTCATGGGAAGTTTTAAGCGGTAAAAGTACCTTATCAATGTCCCGAAACAACAGAATAAAATTGCAACTAGCCAGTGAGTAAAACTACTCTGTGCAGACCACAAAGTGCACAAAACAGACACTAACTCATCGGCAATCAAGTTATAGGATAAAAAAACATCTACAAACGATAAGTGGCGAACCCCTGGGCTGCAAGCCACTCTAATAAAGAAATAAAAAAAAATCTACAAACGATCCACGTGTGGTACATACAGGATCTGGTGCACCATTTGAAATGCCCAGTCTGCGAGTATTAACGGAGTATTAAATCGATGAATTTGATAATACATGTAATATACAATTTTAGACTGTGCAGTGCATGAGGTGCATATGTGGACGAGACGCCACTGAAATTGATAGACAAAACTTTAGTCCCTATATATTTATGGTCTGGTGCATTCAACTATCGAAGCCAAATGATCATGCCATTTTGAGGAAGATACAAATTGGGATATAATTATGATTATTGAGTATTTATGAGATCCTTCGCCTCAATCGAACGATTTGATTTGAATATAATCATTTTCTCACACTGAAAAGATCTGACTGAGCCATTGGGTAAATTTGTTGGAAGTTATATAAGAGCTATTGAATTGACTATTAAAACCACTCATGACAATCTTGTGTCCCCTTCTTTACAATATTTTGATGAACAATCAATATCTTCGCGTCAGCAGCGTCGTCTTTTATTTTTGCGCGCGCGCGCACGCATCGCTGCGCGCGCTATGTGTGTATGTGCGCAGCGCGCGGTATCTATCCTGCCATCTCATTTGATGTTATAAATGGTGATGTGAGCGTGAAGGCGCGT
Source organism: Aedes japonicus (assembly GCA_034211315.2). Taxonomy (NCBI): domain Eukaryota; kingdom Metazoa; phylum Arthropoda; class Insecta; order Diptera; family Culicidae; genus Aedes; species Aedes japonicus. The sequence continues at coordinate 16,276 of JASCZW010017765.1, forward strand.
GATGAAGAAGAAGAACATGTGCCGTCTCTACGACAAAAATGGTGTCTTTTTGCATGGCGCTATATGTGGCATGGCAGCGTGAAACAGCATGTATGCGCATCTTGCGCGCTATCGCGCGCGCATGAAACATATATCATATTTCGCGCGTAACAACTGCAGCGCTCTGTGCGCGCGCGCGCGCGCGCGCGCGCGCATATGTTTTTTTTTTTTTTTTGTGCGCATCAAAGAAATTTTTTTTTGAAGAAGAAGAAGAGT
>JASCZW010017766.1:0-16545 GCA_034211315.2 Aedes japonicus
GAGAATGCAGCACTATGCAACCTCGCCGCAACTCCTTCGATTACGAAATACGGCCCAGAGCAAGTCGGCGGACCATGCCAACGCGGATGCTTTACCTCGAATTCCAGTGAAGTTAACTGATACTGAATACCGAGATCGAAGAGTCTGACTTAGCGGAGTTGCACCACATCGAAACACTTCCGATCAACTACGGAGGACTCAACCGCGGAATTTAATTCAAGGAGCCGAGTACGGTGTGCAAGTTGAGGGCAGGGACCTGTGTTGGGATTGACCAAAGCAAGTTCACGATGCAGGGGCTGTCTGCTGCGTGGCATACGGATATACGTTCCACCCTCTCTACCGAAACAAATTCTCGAGGAGCTACACTCTACGCACTTCCAGACAACGCGGATCAAGTCACTAGCAAGGGAATGGGATAGCTGTGCTATTGAGAAGATGGTCGCAAACTGTGTTGAGTGTCAGTCGGTGAGATCACAGCCGGCGAAGATTTCGTTACATTGCTGGGAAACCCCTACTGCATCGTTCCAAAGAATCCATGTGGATTTTGCGGGATTATTCATGAATGCATACTTTTTTATCGTGTTCGATGCTTATACCAAAACGGCCAGAGGTTTGAAGATGAAGATCTATCACTGCGAACAGTACAATCCGGATGTGTCGAGAGGATTTATCTAGTGTACTTTTGGAATACCGTCAATGCTCTGATCACGGTTTAGAGAGATTCCTGCGGATGAACGGCATCGCTACATCAATACCGCACAACAATTGGGCAGGCCTTGCGCAACGTGCAGCAGGAGTTCTCCTTCATCCTTCATCCTGCTACCGGACAGCCTGCGATGCTTATGTTCGGGTGGCAGATCAGATCCAGGATTGACCTGATACTACTGCACCGACGAATGAGGTCGTTGGTGCCAAGAACTATGTAGTGCGAGAGTACAAGGACGGTGATCGTGTGCGTGTCCGAGACTTTTTGTTGGAAAACTTTGGTATGCTGTCCGCTTGGATGACGGGCGGTGTTGGGAGCATTACATCGATCATATCGTCGGTGTAGGTGCTCATCTTCCGGAAAATTAAACGAACAGTACTGCAAGCAGTGAATTTGGAACACTACAGCCAGGGATGGCTGCTTCTCCATCTGAAGTAGGCTGTCCTGAATTCGCCAAGGAAAGACCTACACCTGGCCCGGTTCTCGCTCCGGTTTGTACTCCGGAGATACAGAGGATGGTTCCAGCTGAGGATGTCTCACAACGCTTGAGGGGTTCAATCAGGATGGCGAAATCCTCATTTAGATTAAGTTTGTTATATTTTATACAACGTGCTCGAAGAACTTTCTTTTTACGAAAGTGAGAGATGTTACACCTTAGTATTCAATACCATTGTATTTCAATTGCAACACCCTAAATTTACAACATTTGAGCCGTTGCAGAAGAAGTGAAACCCCGCTACAAGACGGACGCTGAATTTCATGTCCAGACCGGCAAACGACGAGTTAACACAGAGAACAGACATCCAAACTAGAATATATTTCTCAAAAAACTTGTGTAAGGATTCAAATTAAAATACGTTAAAACACTATTGTCATCTCTCGGGCTGTGGCCACTTGCGATTTTTAATCGAACATGGGTAAGATTCGTTGACCGTGCGGTGAAAGAACTGAACTGCCAAAAAATTTAGTTGATGAATTTCAAGATTTGTTCAATGGGTGGCGATGCCAGCGCCGCCACGCTATTACCAGTTCATTACGATTATGAAATGGCCGTTAAATTTCTTACACAGTTTTTGAATTTGACTTGGATGTCTGTTCTCTGTGGAGTTAAGTAACTAATGTAAAATTAGTTTAGTAAAGTAAATTCGTCAATTATCTGTTGTGTCATCTCTTCTCTCGGCTGTCACTTACAGTGGACTGATGACTGAGAACTAATGTTCGAACAATTATCCCTGCAAAACGGTGATTGAACGACTGATGTCCACGGTAGATGTTCGGTTTTCGGGAATTCACTTTTGCTGTGTGGAGCAACAATTTGTTGGAGAACTAAGGTGTGGCCCAGTTAGAATTGCGCATATTTCGGAAATAAATCAACAAAATAGTATTCTGTTTTAACTAAAATGTTTGATTTTCTGTGATTTTTAGAGGGAAAATACAAAAAAAAAATTGATCATCTCGATTTCGAAGAAATTTGCGAACTTTTTCCGGAATACGTTGCATCAACCGTCGCACATTATTCTCATCCATCGTTTTGGCCATCTTATTCCACTTGGTTCTCAATTCATTGATGGTTTTGACGACACTGCCATTCACCTTCATCTTCCTCTTCATAATAGCCCAAAATCTCTCTATCGATCTGTGCTGGGGACAGTTTGGTTGTTTGAGTTCTTTCGGTATAAACTGAATCCCGTTGGTTTCATACCACTGCAGTACTGTTTTACTGTAATGACAGCTTGCAGGATCTGGCCAAAACATTACAGGTTCATTGTGGGATCTGATGAATAGCAATATTCGTTTTTGGAGACATTCCGTTCTGTAAAGCTCTGAATTAAATGTCTTATCAGTGATGAAAACCTTGGTCTTCCTACCGCAGCTACATATGCCTTGTCCAATCATGTATTTATGTGCAAATTACCTGCAAACACAAACTTGAATTTTGCAGGAATATCTCCCCGAGCCGTAGCCAAGTAAAATGTTTGTCCCGGAAGCTGTATGAAATCGGCCTTAACATAGGTTTCATCATCCATGAGGAGACAGCCATTGAATTTTGTCAACACCTGAACATACAGTTTTCTGGCACTGATTCTGGCCACATTGTTGTGTGCCGAATAACAATGCTAAGGAAAAACAAGTAGTGCGAACTAGCCAATCATCTAAAAAAACGGATCAAAAGTCTTCTCGAAAGGAAGAGCATGAGTACTCATCGCCTAGCGAATCACAACCAAGCACTAGTAACGTTTGCATTAAAAAAAAATTGGACAAAATTTGCCGATTTCTCATGGGTTTCACCCACACTGACGAAACAACCCATGCAGCATCAATCATAGTAACCCATGAGTCAGTAGACAAAGTTTGACAGCTCTATGAGTCGAACTCAGTGAATCAACTCCGTTCAGAAGTGTGCGCGTTCAAAGAACGGCACCCTACCGCGTCGAAAACGGACATCGTGCGGCACTTTGTAGACGCCGGATACGCCCGTTCCGGCATCTACAACATCTTGGCACTATTAGATAACAATCAGAGCATCGAAAGAAAGCCCGGTTCCAGACGGCCGGCGACCCTGAGCGACAAGAAGCTCCGCTTGGCCGGGAGTTCGGTTCAACCGGCCAAACAGTGAAAAAGTACCTGGCGAACATGAACATACATGCCAGGAAGTGGAAGTCGCGTCCACTGGTTTCGGAGCTGCAGGCAATGACGCAGCGGCAGCGGCTGATTAAGATGGTCCACTTGATTTTCCCGGCGAATCGCGACGTGGCGGTGGTGATGATGGACGACGAGGCCTATCTCACCCTGGTTGGCAATGACTTGTGAAGTTTATTTCACACACCAAGTTTCTCAAGAAGGTGCTGATGTTGATGACAATCACTGCAGTGAGAAGGAGATGTCAAAGCCGCTTTTCTTTCGCTCCGGACTGGACGTAAACGGGAAAAATTATAGTACAAAATGCCTGCCGGAAGTTGCGTCGTTCATCAACAAATACTACACTACTCGAAGCGATCGTTGGAGGAGATGGAGCGGCTGAATATCGATGTGGTACCCAAGTCGGCAAACCCGCCCAACGTCCCCCAGCTGCGTCCCATCGAGAATTTCTGGGCCAACCTGAAGCGTAAGATCTGCTCCAACAATTTTGTCGCGAAAACTGAGGAGGAATTGATAAATAAAACGAAGAAAGAACTCAAAAACATGCCTACACGCATGTTTTCGTCCGCCATGGCGAATGTTCCAATTAACTGCTGGAAGGCCGCTCGCAGGGGCGTAGATTTTTTTTTGCAAGTAAGCTTAAATAATTACCTTCCATGGGAAATTTATCAAAAGTAATTCTCTGTTGTTAGCTTTATTTTTTATCACCATCCGAAAAAAGTCTTGAGTTATAATTAGACAAAAGGCATTCAAAATCAGACAGCGATTCGCCACAAACTCTTGCTGAAAAGTGATAAATTTACCGTTCTAAAATGTTGCGTCCATCCATCTCAATAAATTAGATCACGGCAGAGCCAATCACCTCAGCAGTGCAGCGGTTTGACTGCTAACCTACATACTCTCTCCTACCTTATCAAATTAGCTTAAACCAATGACCGCAGGTACTTTTGACGAGGTACGAGATTGATTAGATCCGGGAATTCCATAAATATTGCGACCGTCGCTGTTGGTTTATGTTCGCTTCGCTAAGCGCCCCTGTCCGTACCATATATCGTTGCTATTATCCCCTGGATGCGAAGCAAAAGTGATTCTGCTCCGAACGATGCACACACCGGATTCGGATACATATGGAGTTAAAATTAATTACTTTGCCACACCGTGGTTGGGACTTCTCTTCATGTTGGCAGGGACAAACTTCCAGATGCCGAATTTTCCGGTCCGGTTGCAGCATCATCATCATTGGCTGCTGTTGTTCGATGACACAACATATAAATCGAACGTTCCGGTATGGGATGACGAACAATGAACGGTAGCATATGGAAATCGCATTAAAGTCCCCTAGAAAACCAGCATCTGTTTGGTCTAGTGGCTCTTTAAAAGTTGAATCTCACTCGACAGGAGTGCCGAATGCTGAAACACGATCAACTGATTGAAGTGATCGACGAACATCGAATCGGAATCCTTACAAACTAAACCATATTATGCCACCGACATACACTCACACACACTGTTGTCTCTGTCCTTCCGTCGACTTTAATTTGTTCATTTTCCTAATCTCCTAAGAATACAGAACGAAAAACCGAGTGTTCCATCTACTATATAATATCTGCTGCAGTGCGCGTGCGAATGAAAATACCGTATTCTACAAGGCTTGCTAGAGAACCAAAATCCGGGAATATTTGGACTCGGAAAACGTTAACAAACGAAATCGCATTGTTCCGGGTTTTTAAAAAACGGGTTTAAGTTACAAATACAATTTTCACTACTGTTCTAGATATCACGAAAGTTCCTGCGAATACTGCGTCTCCAGTGTCGTGGGTGGTCGCCGGTTGCCACCGGAAGCAGCTGCCGCCCGGGCCGCCGCCACCGCGTTGGCCGCTGCCGCTGCGTTCGTCCGGAGCGGAGCCATCGGGGGTGGCCCGGGACTGCCGTAGCCGGTGGAGTACAGCTGCGAGCAGGAGTCCTTGATCAGTTCCTGCGTTTCACGGATTTGGCGTTGAACTTGTGGTGCTAGACGTTGAACCGATATTGCTGGTGGGAAACGGGGTGCGTCCGAGGGTGGGGTTTGCTGCTGTTGGAGCGAAGGGCTGGAGGACAGCAGGCTCCCGCTGCCACCGACCGCTACGATCGAAGCGAGCGAGGACGAAGGACCAACTCCGCCTGCCGAGAGGGACGATGAGACGGACGATATGCTGGAGGAGGATTGCTGTTGCTGCTGCTGCTGCAGATGCTGTTGTTGTTGCGATTGCATTTGGCTGGAGGAGAGCTGGAATGGGAGAGAAAAAGAGGGGTTTTCGTTACAATTCGTTATATTGGTCGTATTTACTTAGTATTGGTTGAACTGAACAGTTAATTTTTGTTTCAGCTGGAAGACGAATGAATATCATAGTTCTTAAATGCATTTATGATGCGAATGGTAGAATTTGTTCAGGATCACGACCATTCCAAATACTTAATATCTGCCAACAGTGCTAACAATCAAAATCCACAGTTATGGGGCAACTCCTAATCGAACATCAAAACTTTTTTTTTCAAGTAGAACGGGAATAATAACACTGGTCGAAAGAGATTTTGTGAACCAGAGCTCCATGCCAGTTTCCATTAGCTTGGGTCCCAAAACCTACGAAAATCGTATTTTGACCTCATGCGATTATCATTTTTCTTCAAAAATTGGCCTCAAAAATTGAAATCTTTTGAGAACCACTTAAATAACTATCTCAGCTGAAATGTAAATGTTCCAGAAGTATTTTTCTGAAATTCTCTAGACTTAAACAAACAACTTTGCAAAAAAAGTTTGTCGATCAGACCTCACTAGACCGTTTTGACCTTAACCTTAAGGGCAGCATATTTTAGCAAAAAAAAAAACAGCAAAGTACAGTAAACCCCCCGACATGCGCGGATTCCCTTGATGGTGGTCCCAAAGGATATATGGACATTGACCTTTGTTGTTTCCACCTAAACTTAAAAGTTCAGAATTATCTCGCTAAGCGGCGCTAGTGTGCATGTAAGTTTACGTTATAACCTGAATCTCTTGATCCTTTGACATATAGATAGTTTTATAGACACTGTATATAGACCGGACAACAATTGTCTTATGCAACCAAACGACCTGTCAAAAAATGCAGCCAAACGGACTGTCAACTTTTGATTCACTTTAAAGGAGCAAGTATTGTGATCAAGTATTGTTTTGACAAAAGCCAATTATGAACAAATAAGGCATTTTCTACTGCCATATTCAGTAAATGTAAGTATTTAAAATGTAACTGGATATATTTGTTATAATTAGTAATGGAGAAAACAAATTATAGTATTTTGTATTTACACTGCACAGCCTATGGCTTCCTAGAATCTGAAAATCTGCCGAAAGGCCGCAGAATGCAAGCCATTTCTGCCTTATACTATCTTTCTTTGGAAACCGGAAGAAACCCACAAAATTCACTTCACATCGCGAGTTTTTGCCACAAATTCGCTCCAAACAATTCAGTTTTTACACGGCACAAAATTCTCATAGATTTACAATAGAATATATTGTAACCATACAATAGAATCTATAGTATTTACGATTAACAGTATTGTTCACAACGATAGGATAACAATTGGAGTAACTGTTACCACAATAAAATCTAATGTAAATTGAGCCTTCCACAATAGAAAAGAGGGGGTTGTTATGTATCTTAACTATAGAAAAAATCATTATTTTCCGAACAAATTTGAGTAAATTACTAATAATTGTCTTGTTTCACAATTGTTGAAAATCCTAGCATATAGAGTGAATTGTAGATCTATTGCAATGACAATATGCATTTTTCATTTATCTGATTCACGAACAATAAGATTCACGGTCAGAAATAGATTTTAATGTTATTCTATATGATTGTATTGTAATTGTATGGTTATTTTTATCCGGGTTTTCACTATGCTTTTAAATGAATATCTTCAAACGGAATCAAAACAAACTACCAACATCTTAACCGAATCTTTTTTTAAGCCTATTGCGCTGTTTACTTCCATTTTGTACATATACAAGTGGTGCCAGATCAATTGCTCAAATTTATGACATTTTTCAGGGTTGGCAGATTGTATTATTTTGCGTTGTCCTGTCTATATACAGTGTTTATAGATAGTTGGCGTCTTGGCGTCAAAAATGTTTGGTTGATTGAGGCCTTTCGGATGGTGTTAACATTAGTTCATAACTCGTCCGCTAGCGCCAAAGTGTACATTTGATCTTTTTGTATTATCTGTGTTTTGATATCAATATTATGTATGAATTCATTGTTTTAAGGAAATTTGTTCGGGTAACCATGGTCTTCCAGACGGTCGACTTCATAGTTTAGAATTATTTCACTGCGTGGCGTTGCCTGTGAGCTATGTAATGAATGTTTACCGCTAGAGCACATACCTTCTGCTCAAATATGAACGAGACTGGTTAAATAAAACACAATCGGTTAATTATTCTTCAATATTTAACTGGTGAATTATCGTGATGCAAAAACCATGACTCGTTGTCCCACAATTCTTTCCTTTTGAAACAAATATTGTCACGGATACGCAAATATTATTCAGCATTGATTGATCCGAGTCTATTGAAGAAAACAGTCCGCATAACCTTGATTTTCGATCGACTTTGGCGGTTTCTTTGGCTTTTGGCTCATTTTGGAAGCGCTATTCCAACACTGAGCGAACAAATCGAGAGGAATTCATATGAATATCCTATGGTAATTTGCCAGAAGATATGATTGCAAATTTCATACGATTCTCTAGTTCAAAGAAGTTCACAGGACGATCATATTAAAATTTTCCTTTACAGAAAAAAAGTTGCAATCGGGATTCGAACCATGAACTTTGAGACGTTTTTGTCGACCAATGTAACAATGACCAATGAGTCTTGGACCCTTGCTTTGTGGTTCATAGTTCCGATCGTATGAAAATCGTACGGATAATTTCCTGAGTGAATGATTGCTGGGGTGTTTCGACGTCGTACTCGTAGACCCAAGTCTCGTCACCAGTTATGATGTGCTGGATGTCCGTATCATTGTGAGCATTTTCTAGACCTTTAAGGAAGTTCTGCAGAGAACGTCAGGAAAATTTCTCAGAGAACTTTAGCGAAGCTCTGCAGAGAAGTTCATGGAAGTTGTAACCCGGCAGCCTTGCGAGTTTCCCGTGGACTTGTAAAACTGGCTTATGCGCCACTCCCGAGGGAGACCATCTACCAATGTTGGAGTTGCCCGACCTTATTGAGACCCTTCAGGGGAGAGTTCTGGTTTTTCCCAAATCTATGGGCGGGAAACAAGCTGGTTGACCAAGGAGACGGGATGTTGCTCGAACAAACGGTCGTGCAAACAAGTAAATGTTGTACGTAAAACCGATTCAAACCGATGAGAAAATTTCATTTGCGGTTGGTATCATCACGGGAAAACCTTTCCCCAAACACCTCGAACAGATTACCGTTCGATTAGAGACCTGTTCTTTGATTGGATTCAGGGCCAACCTCCCCAGGAACTGACCAAAGACTAAAAAAACGACCGAGAACGTGGAAAAACTACATTTACCTCTCTAGACTTCTCCCATTAGCACATGTGAAAACGCTCTTATCATTAGTTACTTATTTATTTAACGCATCGACGAAATAAAGGCTTCGATTGTACAATTACTTTTTGAAACACTTTCACTGACAAAGGTCTGTCAAACTTTGTTTTTGTTCACTAGCAGGGTTCATGACGTTGGCACGAATGAGTGAGATGAATGAATGTGAGGGTGAATGTATCTGATGCGTGAGAGGTGAGCGAATTGAAAATTGTGTGATTAGTAATTTTTGGAAAGTTTTCGTAGTTGGTATTTTCCCGACGGTATGAAAATTTTCTAGTTTAATGTTTTAGAGTTTCATGGCTTATGGAGAACGGTTTCTGAAGAGAGTTCTGGATAGTTTTTCAGGAGGTGAAACAGAGTCCCCATTTATGGTGAATTATACTGAATCCGTCGTTGTCAGGAGTTGGCCTGAGGTTCGGATGTCAATATAATTCATCGGTTATTTTTCACTACGGTGATAGTTTCGGAGAAATCACACCAGTTACTTAGTTGTTACACTGAGGTTGGTGTTGAATTCTTTTTAGTATTTGTGTAAGGTGTTTATTTTATTTTTTTTTCAAAGTTTGATTGATACGTATATGTATAATTTAAAGATTTTAAGAGTGTCAGTGTTGCCAACAGTCTGAATTATGCATGTTTAGTGGTTTAATCAAGATCAGCATTTCGAGAGACAACAAATTTGTAGAAATTTAATAATATATCATTAGTAGTTTAGTTTTTTCTTTGTAATTTTTATTTAGGATTTTGTTTTGCTTTTGACGATACTTTTCTTCCGCTGGAGACCGGAGTTGAAAAACGCTGATGGTCAGTAGCTAGCGTGATTGATTGATCATAGCTTGTAAATTGAGGAAGAGTCAATACATTGACGATGACCACATATGACCCCAGAAATCAAGATTATCAGTCGAAATAAAATCAGATATCCTTCGAAAATTTGATTGGTTTAGAATTGTAAAACTCAATGACCAATCAAATTTGCGAAAATTTAGTGAGGAATGATGTGGCGGTACCACGAATTTGAATTTAGATTTTAGTAAATTTAATAAAATTGTACATATTAAAGAGATATTGAAATACCTATTGAATTACCCCTTGTAAATAGTTCATTTATCTTGAGTACCATTAGTTCTAGAGTTCATTTATTCATTTGCTCCACCTCGCATGCAACAAGAAAAATGAGTTCCTTGTTGAATTCTGGCGCCGAGTGTAAATCGTCAGCCAAACGGACTTAACCATGTGCGAGCCTCGGCAAGCGACCTAGGCTCAAGTATCGTTGACCCCCCTTGCTTTTGTAAATCTTCGGGTGGAATCAGGTTTATAGACCGTTTCCAAAAAGGAAATGGAATGCTTTCTCCTAACAAATAGGGAAGTGGTGTGCGTAAAGGCGATTAGCGACCTTCTCCGAAATTCCACTTCGACTCGATCACTTCGTTCTGGTTTGTGGAAGAGGCGAGATCGGTCCAGTAAAGTTATCGCGCCGTGGTGTGAAAGTTCAGGTGAACTTTAATAGGAAAACGTGAAGAATCTGCAGTTTACTGATTAAGATTTTTCCCCATTTTCCCTCATAGTTAGCGAGGCAGTTAAGTAGACAAATAGCTAAAGTGTGCATAGGGTGTGCATTAGTTGGCTGTTTATGGTGTAAACTTCGGTTTTTGGATGCGACAGGTAAATGGTGTGCTTAATGGATTCTACCGCAGGTAGTTTTAGTAACTGTAGTGCGACGCGATATTCTCCTGACAGATCTTGGCAAGTTGCGAGAGGCCCGTCACACCACACCCTGGCTGAGTCAACGACCGTATTCGACCCCACTCTCCAGCTGCGAAGTTTGTCCCGGCGGTACACGTGGGCCGAAGAGGTCAGCTACATCAATTCCCGCGCCCTTGGCAGGGCGGCAACAACGAGACCGATTTCTCGTACCAGCATGGCCGCCTAGCAGCATACCGATGCTGAAAAAATAATCCGAAAAAATAATCGAACATCTTCCGACCGGATTCGAACCGGTGACACCCGCGTGCGAGGCGCGCATGTTACCACTGTACCATCGTTGGTGACGACCAACGATCAGACGGCTGTACCCCGTCGGGCCAGTCGCACAATCAACACGTGAGGCGTCGTTGAGAACCACCACAACGGCGACAACGAGCCAACAGTAAATTCGAAGTCCGTAGGAGCATGACCACGTGTCCAGTGTCCAGTCAGGGGACAAAAAGGATAAGAATTACCTGTTTTGCTCCGCGTTTTTGCGAGCATTGTAACCTGTTTACCACTCTTGCACCACTCTAAATGATACTTATTCAAACCCACCTTGCTTGCCCCATATGGCATTGCAGGTGACCGAAAATATTATCGTATCTCGAACTTAACTCCTCCAACACATCAACATCTTCGTTTTCTTCAGAATATCCATCTGCTCTGGCGAATGTTTGATCAAATCGTAGCCATACTTGGCTCAACCGACTTGCACCTGTCTACGACACAGGGATGCCATATTCACAGACATGTCTGTAAATTTGCAGACTTTTAATTTTTATTGCAGTTTTTTTTAACGATGCAGACATTTAGCAGACATTTTATTTATGTTGCAGACTTTTACAGACATTTAAAATATTTTTTAAATTTCAAATAAAGGTATTCTCTGAAGTTTGGATTTAAAACGTACGAGGATCTGAACAGTATAGTAGATACGGTAGGAAGCTTTGTTGAAATATTTTAAAATATCGTAGGTATCATTTAAAGTAGAAATCCTTGAAGAAACGAAAGCGGTGGGTCACTTGAAGACACTGTGGGCCCGGAGTTAAGTATCGTATAGGCCCTTTCCGAAAGTAGCATGGAGTCCCTACGTATGGTAGTATTCAATCCCACGCGTGTTGAAAGCCATGCGAAAAATTACTGTCAAAGCGTTGGTAATATTGGTCCTTTGCTATTAAATTACAACGAAAATCAAGGTTCAGAACAAAACAAATCATATTTGAAAAACTTAGAGACTTCCTCGACAAAAAAATCTCCTATGGTCAGGTAGAAAATTTTCAAAAGTATTAGAAGCAAGCAGTTCATGCAAGAAGAACCTTCGAAAATTCATAACCGAAGTTCAAGATCATACTTACCATAATTTCAAGACAGAACTTCCCCAAGAATCATAAGAGGACTTATCAGAGCTTCAGGAAGAAGTGTACGGGGAAGGACTTCTCTGAAGTTTGGAATTTTCAGAGGTTTTGGAGTTTTCCCAGAAATTCAAGATTGAACTTCCCCAAATTTTAGAGCTAACCAGGAAGGGCACTACCTATAATTTCTCAAAAAATCAGGAAAAAAAATCCTCAGGACGGTGCGTCATAGAAGTTGAGGAAAGAACTTCTCTCAAGCTCAGGAAATAACTTCCCAGAAGTTCCGGAAGAAACTTCTCGAAAGGTTAGTTGGAACTTCCTAGAAGTGCTTGGCAGCTTTTCCAAAGCTCAGAGGAGAACATTCTGCATTCCAGAATAAGGATTTCTCAAAATTCTTTAGAGAGAAAAGAATGAAACTTTCCAGGAGCATTGGGGGTACTTCTTTCTAATTTGAGCACAAATTTTCCAAATAGTTCCGGAACAAACTTCCCCAAAGTTCTGGAGAAAATTTCCCAAAAGTTCAGGGAATTTGGAATAAAATTTGGAATAAAATTTTCCTCGCAATTCCGGATGGGACCAATCAGAAGTTTGGAAAGAATAAGCTCAGGAAAAAAACTTCTTCGAATTTCAGCAAGAAACTTACCAAAAAGGGCACTACGTGTAGGGTCAAGAAGGAATTTTTCAAAAAAATCCGTAAATAACTCCTCAGAAGTTGCGAAGAGACCAAAAGTTTAGTTGGAACTACCCAGAAGTGCTAGAGAGCTTCCCTAAAGTTCCGAATCAAACATTCCAGTATTTCAGAATGAGAACTTCTCGAAGTTCACGAAATCCCAGAAGTTATGGTAGATTATTTTAATAAAACCAGGAAGTATAGGGGGATCGTTCTAGTAGTTCAAGCAGGAATTTCTCAGAAATTCAGGAATAAACTCCCCTGAAGTTCAGGAGAATACTCCTCTGAAGTTCAGAAGAGATTATTTTTGCAGTTCAGAAAAGAACTTCTCAGAAGTTCAGGAAGAAACTTTTAACAACTTAAGACGATTTTCCAAGAAATTCTGGAGAGTACTTGCAGAAACTTTCCTCGTTTGCAGAAACTTTCCTCGTAGTTCAGGATTGGATTTATCAGAAGTTTAGAAAGTAACTATGTTCAGGAAAAAAAATACCAAATGTTTCTGGGAGGTAAGGTGGGTTTCTTAAATGTGAATTTCGAAGAAAATAAGAAGTGACTGCCAAGAAGTTCATGCGGAATTTTGCCTGAAGATCAGAAAGAAACTTCCCAGAATAAAGCAAAGAGCCATGCAGAAGATCAGGAGAGAGTTTCTCTGAAATTTAAGATATAATCACTGACTAACCGAGGAAGCAGTCTATACAAAAATCATTCATATGTCCATAATGATATTGATGATCATGAGTGATGATGACCCCATATTAAAATATGGTACACACCATCAATGGTTATAGTTGAATAAAAAAAAGTCTATTGAGTTTATCAAATAAAAACTAAATTTTGATTTCAAAATACAAAACTGGAAAGAGCATTTTGGGGAGCAAAAACTATAAAAAATTGTGTCATCTATGCGATTGAAGCATTCGTAAGGTTGCATACAATCCAAGAAATAGATGCAGATATGTTTACATAATCACACAACTAGCGATAATGACATAACCCGCTCTCTTATTACGTCTTTTCGTTTATAGAAGTCTAATTTTCTTTAAAAAAAATTACAGACTTTTATAGACATTCCCAGACATTTCAAATTTTTATCACAGACATTTGAAAAAAACATCTGGCATCCCTGCTACGACACTCCACTTTCGGTATCACTCGGGAAAATTTCTCTGGACACTCTGGATACCCAATATCCTACAAACACCGACGCTCGGCAAAATTCTCGTGGTAAACCTGCAAGTTCCTGCAGTTCCAATAACCGAAATAGAATTGCCGTAGATGCAGTTCCAGTTAAGGGTCAAACATGAATTACTCCGATAATCATTGTTTTGTAATATCGAAAAATACAGCGGAAAATAATGCACGTCAAACTTGCTACCTTAACCTTATATGGTAATTTGTGACTGAAAAAAAACAGCCTTCGTCTTTCCATCCATCAAATTGTTCGTCTTTGACTTCGTTTCTCTTAGGAAAAGCGGAAAATAAATCAGTAGAATGCAACAATAAATCAGTAAGTAATCAGCTACAATCAGCAAACGTGTTCTAATCGATTCGTTCTCGAAATCCATTTACACCGGATTTTAGTTCTATTGAATACACAAATGATGTTTAGGTATGCCTCTGTGGTCATAAACCCAACATCCACTATCACACGCGACGGTTATTATTGAGATTCTTATTTATGTTGACAAAGTTCATCACACAAAAAATACGGAAAAACGTGACAACTCACCAAAGCCCAACCATTTGTGGTCAGAGCTTGCTGCGATCTCAATCGTTGCGAGGGGCCTAACTGACAAACGTAAACAATGAATTCTTCCGGAAATTTCTCGTGGCACAAAGGCTACCCTTGTAAGCCTTCAATTCTATAGAAGAATCCAAGTTGAAAAAAGAAGAAGACACGGAGTGGTGATAAATTTGACAGCTCCCATGTTAAAGTATAGGACAAACGTTTTAAAATGCTTCTAATAAATTCAAATGAAATTTTAATTAAAAGCGGTTTGTTGTATGATGTAAGAAAAATCCGAAACTGCAAAATAGGGGCATTATTTCGATTTATTTTTTATTTTGCTGAAAATGTCTTTATTGAGTAGATTTGGAGTTTTCTTACATCATACAACAAACCGCTTTTAATTAGAATTTCATGTTAATTTTTTATAAGCATTTTAAAACGTTCGTCCTATACTTTAACATGGGAGCTGTCAGATTTATCACCACTCGGTGTCTTCTTCTTTTTTCAACCTGGATTCTTCCATCGGATAAGCGAACACTTCCTCCTCAAAATGATTGGATTGATTAAGCGAGTTTGCAATTACGAGAAATTTGCGGAAGAAGCCATTGTTAACGTTTGTCAGTTAGGCTCTAATGAAAAATCTTTTTCGATAAACTTAGATGAAAAACAGCGGTGCAAAATAAAAACGAACGGGTGAGTGACATAATAGTAAAGTTGACGTTGGAGTACTTGTTGATGTGAAGAAATTGATGTCATCACGGAGAAAAAACAGTCCCGTTTGAAACAACAAACTTGTTAGTTGACTTCCAAACTAAAGATTTACTTGTTTCAAAACCCGGTTTTGTTGTTTAAAACCAAAGATTTTGTTCTGAAACAAACAGGCAGATTAGTTGTTTCTACCTTAATATGTTACCACAAAACAACACCAATTATAGTTGTTCTAAACCAATATTTTTGTAGTTTCCACCTTGAAGGGTGTTCATTATTACCAACAATCAATATGTAACTAGCGATTTGAAATTGGTTCACTGTTGTAGAACCCCTTGGTCCGAATTACACCTTGAAGCCAGCACCTTGTTATACATATTTGCGCCTTTGTTTTGATTTGCTGTGTTATTTTGACAGAGTATTTGAGAGTGTGTTCATGTGAGTTCATTATAAGGGGTGCATTATTGAGCTTGGGACCGAGCTTGGGACGATGTTCTAGTACTGACTGAGCCAAGAAAAAATCGTTTTTGTATGGGACCTACTGGTCTTAGAGTTAGTCTATGGTTAGCCTAAATGTTATTACCATAGCACTGGAGTTGCGTTGACCTCAGAGAAACGAATTAATATTTCGGAATTGATTCAACTGAAACTGAAATATTATTTTGGAGAAAAAAATAACTCAAAAGCTTAGTTTGGAAACAAACTATTTTATTTTGGATTACTTCTTTTGCGTCCCGGTCCCGCTACATGCTATATTCGCGTACGTTTTCACTCGTAGGTGAAAATTTAGTATTTTTACTTAAAATAATCCTGAAAATGGCAGAAAAGACTCGGATTAACATATGATGGTTTATTTTAGACTGAGTGGTCTTTGTATATGTTAATGTGCGCTTTTCTAATGTTTGTTAGTATTTCATTCAAATAAGTATTATTGCAACTATCACAAAAGAAATGTAGGTGATTATCATTTTGGAACTGAAATCCATCTCGTTCCCAATCAACGCTCTAAAACGTGGGTGGTTAAACCTCTAATCACGAGA
Organism: Aedes japonicus; assembly: GCA_034211315.2. Classification (NCBI taxonomy): domain Eukaryota; kingdom Metazoa; phylum Arthropoda; class Insecta; order Diptera; family Culicidae; genus Aedes; species Aedes japonicus. The sequence continues at coordinate 16,181 of JASCZW010017766.1, forward strand.
ATGTTAAAGTGTAGAGGAATGCAACTGTCAAAATGTAGTAGTTTTTTAAAACGAGAGGACTATCTCTCTCTCACTCACACTTACTTTGTTTTGAATTGGTAGTTTCAGCAGTTTGTGGTGACGGTCTCGCAAGCAAGAAAAAGTCGTCAAGCGCTTAAAATTGTCGCTTGAGTGCAGATAGTTTCCGACTTTTCACCACTCAGATTAAAGCCGTAAATACTACCTGTGTATAATAATTGATATAAATGTTGTTTACACGAGCAATCACGGTGGCGTATTTTGAGCGACTTCTTTCCAACCACCTACTTCGCAATTTAATATCTATGAGGCCATATTATCGCCAATCAATCTGCAACTAGCGATTT
>JASCZW010017767.1:0-16536 GCA_034211315.2 Aedes japonicus
AACGGCTAAAATATTTACCTGCACTTAGTAATTCAGAAAAGCACCAAAAATGAAAAAAGTGCCACTAAATTATTAAGGCTCTGTGCCAACAAATAATGTGTGATCAGCATTAAAAAATTAGGAATGAGCAATAAAAGATGAGAAAAGATCTTCGGATAATCTAATTGTGACCGGTAAATCTATCAAATAAAGCAACAGCTATTAGTATATGTGCAATTAAATATGGCAGTATTTCCGCCAAATTATGTAATTTGAGCACTAAACTATTCGCATATGTCTTTTAATTTTGTTGGATTTTCCCATAAAAACAGTAAAATGAGCAATGGATAAATAAATATCCATTGCTCATTTTACTGTTTTTATGGGAAAATCTAACAAAATTAAAAGACATATGCGAGTGGTTTAGTGCTCAAATTACATAATTTGGCTGGAAAATACTGCCATATATAATTGCACATATACTAATAGCTGTTGCTTTATTTGACAGATTTACCGGTCACAATTAGATTATCCGAAGATCTTTTCTCATCTTTATTGCTCATTCCTAATTTTTTAATGCTGATCACACATTATTTGTTGGCACAGGCCTTAATAATTTAATGGCACTTTTTTCATTTTTTATTGCTCAAATCTCTCTTTTAATTGATGATTAATTATGCTGCCATTCTGTAACAGGTTCCCGTGGGGCTTCGAGAGGCCTTGAACATTTGCAGTAGAACATCCTAACAATATGGGTACCAAAATTCATGAAATTTCTCGAGTAGGATATTTTTCAACGTTTTGTGGCCATCTGATGAATTTTCCACGGACCTGCTTTTGTTCAAAATAAGTTCCATATATGCCAGAAAAATTATTTCATGTATTCCATAGCACCGAATCAACAACATCTACTTAAGGTTTTTTTTATGTTTGAGGAAGTATTGTCAAGGAGTGAAATTTAAGTTGATCGAACAAAAAATGAACAAAAATGTGTTTGGTAGTCTGCTACCACGCTTTAATCGAATATGTTTGAAAAAAAAAAACATTTTCAAATTTTGTGGCCAGACATGTTTTGTATTTCATCCTCACAAGAGAGCTCTTATATCTTTGGCAAAGAAGATATTTCTGTTGTTACTTGGATGGCTGTACAGTGGTTCCAAAATGCGTCAAGAGTAAAGGGATTGAATTTCAGAAACCGAAAGCTTCAACTACTTTTCATCGAGTCGAGGAGTAAAAATCAACGAATTACTACGAACATGTTACTCCAAGATTTGAAAATGATTCCAGATGGAAATTACTGTCTTCAACGAGATTCTGCCCCTTCTCATCAATCGAAAGCAACACAGGTGGTCTCACCAAAATTTACCTTATATCATACCATCACAAGAACTTGGATGTCTTTGCATGGAAATACATTCTCAGTAAAATTGTAAACTCAAAAGGTCACACTCTGGAACACTTTGAAAAAAATCACAATTAATATGTTTGTCAATATGCCTCAAGAAACGGTTTTACTGACAAGCAACCTAGTTGAAACATTTTACCAACCTTATTTTCACATCTAAAACAAAAATGCTATGAATAGGTACCTATATCATAATTTGTTGCAACGAATAAAGATTTACGATAAAAATAGCAAACCCTTTCTTTACTTTAGGGTTATGGAGCCCTTTTCGAATGTTCCGCGAGATTTTCTAAATTGAACCAAACTAAAATAGAAGCACTTTCTAATTCTGAAATACTCCCTTTTTCCTCATAATCACAGAGAAACTCAATACAACCCTACTCAGCTAAGCATGTTCCAACCGGAAGCGATAAGGCAAGCTCCCTTCGTGCTGGACCGCCCGCTGATTGTCCTAATTCACGGCTACACAGGTCACCGCGATTACGCGCCCAACACCTCAATCCGACCGGCCTACCTAGAGTACGATGAATTCAACATCATTTCGCTCGACTACAATCCGCTGGTGCTTGAACCGTGCTATTATCAAGGCGTACGGAACCTTCCAACCGTGGCGAACTGCACGGCTCAGCTGTTAGATTACATAATTGCCGAAGGGATATTCACGCTAGATGACATTCATGTGGTGGGATTTAGCCTGGGAGGTCAGACGTCCGGCATGATCGCCAATTACATCAAATCGGGGAAGTTGAAACGCATAACTGGCTTGGACCCTGCCAAACCACTCTTCATCACTGCGCCCAACGAATACAAGTTGGATCAGTCAGATGCGGAATTCGTGCAAGTGATTCACACAGACGTGTTTGCGAGGGGAATTTTGCATCCCAGCGGGCACACGGATTTCTACGTAAACGGAGGCGTGGAACAGCCGGGCTGCCATGCCCAGTCCATGATGACCACCGGAGAGTGCAACCACAATCGAGCGCCACAGTATTACGCGGAATCGATCGCCACGGAAGTCGGGTTCTACGGGTATCGGTGTGCACATTGGTACCTCTACATGCTGGGTTTGTGCAGCGCCAACGATGAAACCATGATTGCAATAATGGGAGCACACACGCCAGACACGTAAGTATGCATGATGATCGAGTGAATGCGGTTCTTTGCTTTGTTTTTCTTTCTGTTTGGATGCAGTCCGTCACAATTGCGACTCCTGAGCCGGTCTGCTCAGCTGTAGCTAGGAGTGAATTGAATAGAATGAAAACTATAATTCAACAGAGATGGATCTCAATTGAAAATATACATTGCATAGCCGAAGACCCCAATTATAATGGAATTTGAAAAGCAAACGATGAGGATAACCCCACTGATGCATTTTCTTCAAATCTCCTCTATTGTTGTTAAAAGCATCAGGGTGAAGTCACGTGTCAGCATTGCTTGCATTGTGGTCCACTTATCGGAGGTCTTAGGAAAAGCTGATTCACAATAGAGCACATTAACGTTCAATTATGTGGAGCTTCCATCTAGCTTCGCCTATGTCTGCACGCAGAAACACCCGTAGGCTCATTTGTATGCATCATATTTTCTCGGGGCAAGCACTTCCTACTATGTTCCCTTTTACTTTCGATGAATATCACTGCAGAAGGTTGTGGAAACTTGGTTGTGCAATCTAGAAGTGGCGTCACTGCGGAAAGCCCATTTGCTATAATTTTTATGATAACAACAGGTTTGTAGTTGCCCTACTTATTTTTTTCGCATTCATGCGCAGCTCGATCTTAGCAATTTGCACGATATAATTAGTCACTATCGCTTACAATCACTGTTCTTCAACAGTTATATCGCATTGACGATCTGCGCCTACCTCCGCTATTGTGAACTATACTGGTTTGTATTGCCACTAACCACTGATGACAGACTCATAATTCTTCTTACAGTCATTTAGTTGGCAATTTTCTTTTCTCTGTGCTTTGCTCTGATCTTCACAGGTTTTGATTTCTTTCAGGTGCTGTCTCAGAGACTGGCAATCATTCACATTGAGCTTCACACTTTTCAGAAAAATAACATTACTAAATACTAATAATGGACGCAGTGGCAATTTTGTAAAGCTTTTACGAGATCTGTAAACGATTTGGGAAATTTATGAATTCATTATCTTTTTTCATACTTTTTCAATCTTGTTTATATAGATGAAAATGCGGTGGACTTGAAATTTAAGGGTATTTCGATATTGGATAACATCCTTTGGCAACATATGGGGGATTTGGAGCGTCAAGAAAAGTTGTCAGCTTTTGAACTCATCGATTCCTCCTATAATTTTAGAAATTTGTGCATGAAATGATTGTGAATATTCCATACAATGGATGGCATTATTCAAGAATTGAAGTGTTTTGCAACAATTCTCGTAAAATAGCTTTCACACATTTACTTGTACACATGAATTTTGTACAAAGAATAAATGTCTTGTATATTGTATTAAACATTCATATTGATTTATATCTGGTGAAATGCTACCGTTACACCTGTTTGATTAATGCACAAAATGAATTTCGTGGAGACCAACCAATCGCTGCTTCTCTTGTGCATTTGAGACAAAATATTCGTAGCTCTTTGTATTGTTTTCGTACAATGCACGAATGTTCTCTCTTTGTCAACAAATGCTTCGTGCTTTTGACAGTTGCGCGTGTGCCATTTATTACGAAGGAGTCTTCATAAAAAGAACAAATTAGTTTCGTTGCAGAAAGCAACGAATAACTTCGTTAGTTCTACTGTTGGCTCTACCTTGAATTTCTTAATATAAATTAAAATTAATTTTCAGTGTAAGAATCACAAGCAAGAAGGATGGCGACAAACAAAGGGATCCGTCACTGAGAAGAATCGGATGACGGATACTAGTGAAAAAGCGGCAAAGAAAGCAACCAGTCGAGTACCTTCATTCTACACAGAAGCATAGATCATTGCCCGATGGCGTTATCAATGCATTTCTGACAGTTCAAGGAGCTTGTTTACGTGGACTTAGAAAAAACCGGTCAGATCGGTTTGAGTTTTTATGTTCTAATTTTTTAACCATTGAAGTAAAATAACCGGATAACATTCACGAGTGCAAATGTTTACACCATGTTCTGAGACGAGTCATATACAATCCGGAAAAAGACAATATAAAATTTTCTTTTCTTCAGTTTAGATTCTAACGCCTTGGTAACAAGCTACCTGAACTGCATTAATTGTTATGTTATTTATTCTCCGTGCGAGGAGTAACGATTATGATGTAGAAGGAGATGTTCGCTCATCACTATGAGGCACCAAGAGTGAACATTAATGTTTTTGGCTAGAATGAAAGATGTGAAGAGAAAGTGAAAGTTCCGTCAGAGTGCGGCAGGTAGGAAATCTAATAGATGTTTATTGAAAAATGAGCGAAAGGGCATGTATCCAATGGTACTCGAACCATGGACGTCAATCTTTGCCGAACATCCTTTCGATCATTTTTCAATAAACATCTATTAGATTTCCTACCTGCCGCACTCTGACGGAACTTTCACTTTCTCTTCACATCTTTCATTCTAGCCAAAAACATTAATGTTCACTCTTGGTGCCTCATGGTGATGAGCGAACATCTCCTTCTACATCATAATCGTTACTCCTCGCACGGAGAATAAATAACATAACAATTAATGTATGTAAAACCAAAAATGGTGGTAACCATTAAATATTCATGATTATTCATGTCCATCCTACTACCACTCCAGGACAACGAGAAGATTAAAGGACTCTCGTGTTGCTTCAACAGAGGAAGCAGACACTTCTGCAGACACTCCTTGAGGTAGATCTCTGTTTACAGTCCCGGAAGTCTAGAAATACACACTCCGTTTGTGAGATGAGCTGAACGTTTGCCAAATCATGTATTTCGTGGCAAACTTTGAAAGTTTCTACATCCTCACTTCCTTCGGATTATTAAACTTGTGCTTAGCCATGAAGAACAGTAGCGCTGGAAGCTGCTGCAAGTCCGCCTTGACCATGATGAGACTATGAGGCTCCGTCAGCATCTGGGTGTACAGTTTCCGGGATCATGACTTTCCCATCGTATTTTGCCGTTCACCACGATTTGGAGCCTTCTGCACTTTGTACGTAGCCCTTCCCGATTCTTGGCTCTCCGAACGACTTGGACAAAATAAACTTTTTGACCACATCCATGGTCGAAGCATTGGTATTCCGCTGAAACGCTTTCACGACACGTTTGTGATCCTTATCACTAATAGGACATCCATTCTGACTGAATGTCTCCTTCCGTCCGATGCTCAGTTTCGTAATAACGTATAATCACACTACTCACCGTTGACTGCACGATTCCGAGTTTTTTTCCTATGTCCCGATGAGAGAGTTGAAGATTTTCGGAGTGCTTGCGTAAAATCAATTCGTAGTTCTGCTCTTCGGGTGACGCCATTTCTGCCAATTTTTGAAAAACTGACTGAGAAAAAAATACAACTAAAGAAAGAACACTCTTAACTACACAAATTTTCAAGAGAAAATACCCAATTGGTTATTTTCTAAACCGTTTTTTCCGTGATGCAATTTGATATGGGACACCCTATATGGAAGACGGATCTTGGAGGAGAGGCGATTGAACCATCAGTTGCTGGAAAACCACCTATCGTTCACACCGCATAAATTGGCCGGTTACGCTGGGATGGGTATATTATAAGAATGCGGACGACAGCCCAGTGAAAATTATTTTCGATAACAATCTGAAAAAAATAGGGGCACGCAACGAGTAACGTGAATCGACCAAGTAAACTGCGACCTGTGCAGCCATGAACTGAATAAAATAAAGGCAACTTCTGTGACAAATGAATAAAAATCACGTTAACACAGAATCCAGTAGACACCCCTTAGAGGATTTGAGGTAATTGTCGGCCTTTAAATTAGTGGCTTTCTTCACGTCACGCTTCATGGACATTATTTCAACTCTTGAGAAAGGGAGGTAAAAAATAGGCCTCGAAAAGGGCAATTTTTTCAGAACCTTCTTTCCTGATGCTGATACTCCTGGTCCGAACCCTACTAGCACTCTTGTTGTAAATCAGTAGAAATAATTGTTTTACAACTCAATTCTGCCGTAAACTGAGATGTCATCGTTTAGCATAAAGTCATTTGGAATAAGATATTAGATAATCAATTGTTATTTGGCATCAATTTTGTTTGGCATAATGACCATTTGGTATGAGGCATAGAAAAAATTAAAAACATTATGGTCATTTGGCATAAAAACCATTTGCAATGAATATCGGAAGATAAGAGCTTTTTCAGATTCAGTTGGCATAATAATAATTTTGCATAACTTGGACATTCAAAATCCAATTGGCATTGATTAGCGAACAGTTTGAGAAAGATTATTTAGAATGAAAATCTGTAAATTAACGTTTCATCAGAAACATATGGCATAACGAAAATATGGCTTAAATACTAGTCAATTAAATCAATTTCATGCAATTCACCGACTCTATTTGGCTTCATGGTTTTAGCCAAGGTGAGTCGCTCAGCACAATATCTCTTGTGTCAACTTTTTTTTTAGTATGTTTTTAAGCGTTACAATGAGCCCTGATGTTCTATCATGGTGCCAAAAGGTGCCCATGTGTGCCACGGTCAATTGACAGTTCAAATGTTACGTTTTGGCTTCGCCTGGCAACCAGGCGATTGTTTTATTTTTCTTTGCTTTGTTTTCTACAAAATACTATATGCTTCAAAATAAGTTGATGACTCAATAAGAGGAATAAAGTGAGCATCCAAATATTTCTATTTAAGCTTCATATGGGAATGGGAACCTTTGCTAAGAATCAAAATAAAACAAATACAACCAATCGCCATTCAATCCTTTTTTTCACTTATCGCTATGCCTGGTCAGGCTATAAATGTGCCAGTTTCTTCTCAGCATTGTTTATGGTCCTACGTTTTCTATTTCACGGACAGAAGGAGTCATTTATGGGTCCAGCGGGGAACAGGAGTTGTCGGAGAATTCGAATTTCCTGTCCTTCCATGATGAATAGTAAGATTTTTTATTTTGTTATTTGTTAGGTTTTCGTTTTTGGTGAACAGTGGTCATACCCATATGAAATTTGTTTCGCATTGTTGTTTGATAGGGTTTTCTTTGTTGTTTTGCTGGGCTGCCGGGTGATCGACTTTATTTCATTATATCACGTTTGAATTTTCGCCGTTTCAATCTAGCACCGCGGAAGAGGCAAATAGCTGTATTTCATTATTGTATATGCATCGTGTTATTTCCATCATATCACGACCTTCACATTCCAGTATACATTTATCGACTAATGGTTGAGCTGTATAGAAGTATATGTCCTACACTTGTGATGTGTACCCAACAGCATCCTTGCTGTTGGTTTTAAATCAGGTCGTCAAATTGGATATTTCAACGTAATTTAGTATTCCATTGAAAAAAAAAACCCACCCACATTTGTGAATGGCTCCAAAGGCATCCTTACTGTTGGTTTAAATCGGTCCTCAAACTCGATGTTTTAACATATATTTGATTTCTGCTGAAATAAACCACCTTCACGTGAGTTGCAGCAACAGCATCCTTAGTGTTGGTTTAAATCGGTGTCGAAATTCGGACTTTATTTTGCATCTTTGTACATAGAATAAATCGGGAACATAGTTAAATATCTTATTCGCTTTCGACGTTAGTTGAATTTAGCATACCGTTTACCAAAACGGATCCCGATGCAAACCCAACCATTGTATCCAAGATCCCAGTGATTTCTTGTGAAAATGCAGAGGTGTTCTCGGCATCCAATAAAGAGAATATCACACCCATTCCCTTCTTGACCTCTATTCGGACGAGACCGTCGTCGGTATTGCCTTAGTTTGGGATCATCAGTTTTTACACATTGAGGATGTATGTAAGTCCCAATAATCATCTTTTGGTTCTCTGTGTAATAACAGTTGATCTGGCAATAACGGAGTAGCAACCTCGGGTGGTCAATCATGCTCATGCACATGCTCATGCTCATCCCTCCAATCCTAACAAGAGAATGGACATATTTATAGCGGAAGAAAGAAAAAAGTCACATATTATTTTAAAACGAAAGAGCTATTAATTTTAATTTTAACTAATTAATTTTAATTTTAACTAATTTTGACGAAATTTTTAAACTTACTATACATTTTTCTATAAAATTGGTTTATATTTAAAAAAAAAACAAAATTTTTAATCACCTATTTCATTTCCACTGTCCAAACTCATATTTAACATTCTTTTCCAGGACGCGTGGCCTATACTTCCTGAATGCCAACATGAATCCACCGTATGCCCAGGGCAGAAACTTTTCTGTGAGAGATGAATTCCCCATGCCAGGGTAATACTTACCAGAGCCCCACAAAACTGGACAGAATAAACAAATAACAGAGCTAGCCAATTGAATTTCCTGCTAATGTAAAAAGCCTTGTTATTGCTTTCACATATCCCAATGCTATATGACTACCGACTTGAATTCCCATGAAAATCCATTGTATGTCCTTCAAATACGTCTATAAATGAACTTCGAAGCAAGAAAAGAAATGATCGTGCACTTTTAATTTCTGCCGGTTACTTAGTAACATACGCTCGGTTGATTAGCCGCTTGGTGCGTTATGAGACAGTGTATAGCACTGCACGGTGGTCCGAAATGAGGGTTTAGTGGGATAAATTCACGATTTACGTATCTTTGTTTTCAAGTGATTTACTTACATGTTTTCAGCCTTTGATTTTGTTGTTGACATCGATGATGTTTGTATGTTTTTACAGGTGTGTGTTTTTGTATTTGCACAGCAAAGTTAGTTTCAATTTGATATTATACTTAACCCAATAATTTAAAAAATGTTCTATTATTAGACAAGCGCACGGATGAGCAGACTCTCGGAATGACGGCAGTTCTCTATAAACGTATCTATAGATACCTCGATGCGCTCTTTCACTGCTTTTTTCACGTCTAGGAGGACCATGGCCGTGTTGGTGAAAAGAGTGTTGTTGCGGTGGATAACATTTTCCACTAGAACCAGCTGGTGGACGGTAGAGTGACCCTGCCTGAAACCAAATTGCTCCGGTATTATTGCATGGATCTCGTCTACATGTAGCATCAGCCGCTAGAGGATGAGCCGCTCGAATGTTTTGCTGAAAGCCGATAGCAACCTGATAGGCCTGTAACTTGTAGCGGCAGTAGGGTCCTTGCCAGATTTCAGGATAGGGATAACTTTCCCTATCTTCCACTTCGTTGGAACATGGTCCAGGTGGAAGCAGCTGGTAAAGATTTTCGGCAGGAAGCGGATCGCCTTGCCGGAGAGTTTTTTCAGCACCAGGTTGAAGAAGGCATCGTGTTCGGGGGCCTTCATGTTTTTCCTGCGCTACTGCTTGCTGCTGCGCGGACTTCGTTCTCTGTTTTTTGATCGGCGAAAGGTTCGATGTTGACTTGCTCGACGAGCTGGCGGGGTTCCCTGGGCAGCAGCTTCGTGTGGACTCATCATACCGGCACCAAGGTTGTGAGCATCCACGAGTTTGTTGGCGATTGCGTTGGCCTTTTCCGACACCAGGATGTCTCCAGTGCTATCCTTCACTGGCGGGATTCCTTTCGGTTTCTTTTTTAGAACCTTTGCCACCTTCCAGAATGGTCTCGAGTGGTCGATCATTTGGGAGATGCTGTTGGAAAACTGCTGGTTTCTAATGGCCGACATTTGACCTCTCATTTGATGGCTGAAGAGTTCTTCCTTCGTGATCAGGCATACGGCACGTTAAAACTATTGATGAACTGTGTTCCGTTGCAGGATGACGTTGTCGAATGCAGCGATCGATCCTCGTGTATTGTTTCCTCACTGGTTAACATCGGATGCAGGCTTCCTCTGCGGCGTGGACGGCTTCTTCGAACAGACCGAGTTGGTTGTCGATGGCACGTCCGGGTCATCAGGAAGACGAGAGTCCACCCGGCGACTGAAAACCACCCAGTTGACTCGGTGGTAATCCCTTCTCATTGATAGAGGAACATCCGTTGAGCTACAGCTGAGTTTGCACACCACCGGGTAGTGGTTGGAGCTTGGCTCGTGATGTGTGACCGTCTTTGACAGTGCCAAGTCAGACAGAAACACATCTAAGGTGGATATTTCTCCCAGCTGGGATAGGAAGGTCGGATCGTCTGGGAAGTCGATAGCACACATACCTGAGTTAAGGTGGTCAGCCAGAAGGTTGCCGTTCCTGTTGGCCGAATGATTTCTCCACAGGGTGTAGCGAGTATGAAATCCAGCTGTTCACACACTGCCGAGGCATGTAAACGGCGAAGATCGTGATGTCTCCAAGGTGGGCGATGATACTCACGCCGATGACGTTGGTCTTTGAGTGCGGTAGTATCTCGTACCGGATGCCTTTTCTGATGGCCACTGCCACACCGCCGCCCCTTGCGTTGGGACGATCCAGCCGAATGCTGTGTGCCGGGAGCGAGAAATTGATTTTCGGGTTTAGCCGGGTCTCCGGAATCACTCCCACGTCGATGTTTTACTGGGAAAGTAAGTTTTCCAGATCAATCTCCAGCGAGCATTGTGCAGTTGGATACATGGATGGTGCGGGGCTCAGTTGACCCCATACTTGCATATTTTATATCCTAGAACCATCTAGCACCTCATCTACCGGGTACTGAAGCATTTTAATCCGATTCTGTCGTTTCTTTCAAAGCGATAAGCATTATGAACAGCTTCGTAAATGACTGCCCGACTGACTTAAATCAATTGGCGGATTACGTCTCTGGAAATTTAAACCGCCTTTCAATCCTGCTGTCGAGAGAGGTAGCCTCACACGAGGTTTTCGAGAGAAGCGAAGCCGTGGCCAAGTAAACCAGCTTCATGGCGAAATGAAGTGGTGACAGTCGCTGTTCCCTTGAACCCAAATTGGCCCTTTTCAGGGCCATCAAAACAACAAGAAAGAGAGTTGACATGTCTTTTGGAGTGCTGGGTTTTGGGGTGGTCGATTGTGAAAAATATTTTTCGTGTGCCGAAGCCGTAATGTTTCCGACATTTGTACATTTTGCAGTGTTGTAAAACCCGTATGCAGTTGGGAAGGATGAAACCTGCATCTTGAGTAAAAGTGTCCCAACTGACTAATAACCCATTTGCACTACAGCGTATATTACGTGACATAGAGTATCATAATATCATATGTCATACATATTATTTCCAGTGAAAGCAAGATGTATGATTGTAGATACCAAGACAGGCTATATCAGATAATTAAGGTTAGATTTGGAACGAGACCAATTTCGGCCAATCCTTAAACAATCAAGCGATTCAGATTGCACATGCTGTGTAGTCCTATGTCACCTTTGCGCACAACCCCATTTGGCTGTACCTTATAGTTTTTAAAGAAATAGAGTAATTTGGGGTAATTTGTACTACCCTAAGTAAGAAACCGATTATCGTCCGACATGGGCAATTGGCTTTCAATTTAAAATAAAATAGAATCCGCCAAAACCCTCGTAGATAAAATCAAGAAAACGCTATTGATACTTTTTTTTCACACAATTTTTTTTTTTTTTTTTGTAATTTTACTGAAAACAATCTTCCTCTGAGGGATCAACCGTAAAAATCAATTATGTTATGAATTATGAAAAGTTATGAAAAAATAGATGTTCAGACAACCCTAACAAGAGAATGGACGTATTAATAGCGGAAGAAAGAAAAAATTCACATATTTTTTTAAAAAGAAAAGAACTATACTAATTTTCACGAAATTCTTAAACTTGCTTTATATTTTAATAAAATAAACGAAAATTTTTAATCACCATAATTTCATAACCACTGTTAAAACTCATATTCTACATTCTTTTCCAGGACGCGTGGCCTATACTTCCTGAATGCCAACATGAATCCACCGTACGCCCAGGGCAGAAACTTTTCCGTGAGAGATGAATTCCCCATGCCAGGGTAATACTAAGAGTACCGCAAAACTGGAAAGAATAAATAACAAATAACAGAGCTAGCCAATTGAATATCCTGCTAATGCAAAAGGCCTTGTTATTGCTTTCACATATCCCAATGCTTTTGCTCACATTCCTTCACACAATATCAACCTACCAGTCATCCAGTTTTCCCCAAACGAAGTTGTAGAAGCTATTGACAACCTTGACATCAATAAAGGATGTGGAACGGACGGTATTCCACCCCTAATGCTGAAAAAGTGTTCGAAAGAACTAGCGAGTCCAATTGCCTGTTTGTTCAACCGATCGCTTTTCGAAAGGACGTTTCCGGCAGCTTGGAAAACAGCTTTCATCGTGCCTATTCACAAGTCTGGCAGCAGTAATCAAGTATCGAACTATCGTGGCGTATCTATACTGTGCTGTCTCAGCAAAGTGTTTGAAAGACTGATGCACAATGTTTTATACAACAGGGCATCTCAATTATCTTTGATGGCCAGCATGGTTTTATGAAACGTCGTTCTACAACAACGAATCTTATGTGTTACGTCACCTCACTGTCACGCGAAGTCGAAGCGAGGCGACAAGTTGACGCGGTGTACGTTGATTTCGCGAAAGCCTTCGACACCGTTCCTCATATTCTAGTCGTCGAAAAACTGAGATACATAGGTTTCCAGATTCGATCACGAGGTGGATTTTTTCGTACCTAAGTGATCGTACTGCATACGTCGTGATCAACTCAGCTAGATCCCACACCTTCAGCATCACTTCTGGTGTCCCACAAGGAAGCGTTCTGGGGCCACTATTATTCAACATTTTCATCAATGACCTGTATTCGCTGCTTTGTTCGTTCAAGCTGTCGTTCGCTGACGACCTAAAATTGTATCGTGTCATAAGCTTCTCTTGCTGACTGCGCAGCCCTGCAAGAAGATATTGATGTAATGTTGACCTGGTGTAGCAACAACGGAATGCGAGTAAACAACAACAAATGTAAAATCATTTCCTTCGGGCGATGCCACAACCCTATTCTTCATGAATACAATATGGAAACAACAACACTGGAACGTGTGTCATCCATTCGCGACCTTGGAGTTACCATCGATTCCAAGCTCAGATTCAACGAGCACATCAGTACTATGACTGCCAAGGCTTTTTCTGTTTTGGGATTCATTCGTCGGCACGCGTCTGACTTCACCGATATCTACGCCTTGAAAACACTCTATTGCGCGTTGGTTCGTAGCATCCTTGAGTACGCTGCCCCGGTTTGGTCTCCACACCACGTAGTACATGTCCTGACGATTGAACGGGTGCAGAAAAAGTTTTTACGTTTTGCGCTGAGACAACTGCCTTGGAACGACCCGTCAATCTTCCTTCCTATTTAGACCGATGCAGGCTCATAGGATTGGAGCCACTGTCAGATAGACGAGTTACGATGCAGCGGATATTCGTCTTCGATGTGATTACGGGAACTATGTATAGACTGCTCTGAACTGCTCACACAGATTCCGTTCAACATTCCTGCTCGAAGGTTCCGGAATTCTCCGTTATTTGCAGTTCCATATCACAGAACAAACTACGGCTACAATAACCCGCTAGATTCATGTCTTCGCTCGTTTAATGTTGTTTGTGATGAATTCGATTTTAATTTGTCAAAAAACGTTTTTAAAAATAGGATTAATAGTAGTACATAGTTTGTAAGTTAAATAATTCAGTCTGTGCGTCAATTCGAAGACGGTGATGTAAATAAATAAAAATAAATAAATAAATATACGATTACTGACTCGAATTTCCATGAAAACCCATTGTATGTCCTTCAAACACGTCTGAAAGGCCAGAAAAGAAATGATCGTGCACTTTTAATTTCTGCCGGTTACTTAGTAACATATGCTCGGTTGATTAGCCGCGTGGTGCGTTATGAGAGAGTGTATAGCACTGCACTGTGGTCCGAAATGGAGGTTAAGTGGGATATATTCTGTATGCTATTTTTATATTCATGCATTCGAAATTAACAGTTCAGATTTACAAATCCTGATGTTATACAAAGAAAGGCTTTTGACCTTCCACTGAGTTTAAAATGAAGATATACGTCCGCTAAATTCCCTTTCCGGCCCATAGTGCAGTGCACGTAGTAATTTCAAAACATCAATCGGTGGCGTTTTCGGTTGGATCGATTGAACCACGGTTAAACTATGTGAAGGTAAGTCGTTCATATTGATTGATGTTGTAAGTCTAAAGTTAACTATCGGAACACAGAGAATGACAAACACGAGAACTAAGAGAGTTCTGTGAGCCGTAGAATCGGGTAGCTGCAGGTGGTTGACCTCAGATTAAAGCAATAAGGAAGTCGGATTTATACGGCCATCAAGATACTATGTGGTATGGTGATGAAAAATTCATTAATTACCCCCCGTCTAGATGAAATTGAGATGATCATCTAGTCATGGAGGCATTTAAAGTGTGGCGATGGTGTGGGGTGATGGAATCGGAGAAAACCGAATAATTGCTTGATTCCCACGAAACAATGTGTGCATGGCTGATAACAGATAATTTGGTATCTCACATTGAACTCAAGTTCAGTGTTAGGTGTAATTACTGCGTTGTTATCGTGTGATGAGGTGAATTTGATGTAATATGAACGAATTATTATGTCACTGTTAGGAGTTGCCAATTTCCTGTTTGAGCTGATTAACACCGGAACTGGCGTAGTAACTGCGATTTGTAAATTCTTAAGAAAATTTGCCCCAAGAAAAATATTTTGTTATAGAGTATATGCGCCATAACACAGCTTCATATCACGGAGAAAAATTAGTCCCGCTTGAAACAACAAACTGGTTTGTTGACATCCAAACTGTACAAAGCTAGGTTTTCAATGACAGTATTTGTCAATAGATCCTGCCATTTTAAATTTTGCTAATCACCAGTTGGCTTTAGAATTCTGAACGAATAGTATCGTTTTGTAGCTCTTCTTCGATGTGGTTCACGCAAATATTGAAGAAGTAACTCAACCGCAGCTTACACATCTTACACGTTGGTTCTCGTCTCGTCATCTCGTTGGCCTTTCTGATGGTTAAGAGTGTTTTCGTTATTGATAAATTGCGATGACAAATCAATTGCATTTTTGGACTTCTTGAATTTATTACATTTCAGTAAAATGCATAAAATAAAATTTTGACTTTCAGTCTTTATAAATAATGGAAATAGATGATTTTTTATTTTCCGAGGCTATGATGTGATGTATGATATGTACTACCACCCATTGTAGCACGGAAACTAAGTCCGACAGCAATGCACATTGGTCCGAAAGGGCGATTTTCAGGAATAAAATAAAAAGTGCACTTAGCTGTTGTGTTATCAAATTGGTGTCTTTAAAGAAGTTGATAAGATTATGGCGCATCTGAAAAGGGGTCGTCCATAAACTGCGTTCATCGGGGCACGATTTATTTTTTTTAAACTTTTTTGTGTGACGTTCTAAGCTTTCGAAACATTCTACAAAATTATAGAACTCACAATGTTCATAAACTTTGCACAAAACACCAACTTGCTATCTTGTATTTTTTGTTTAGATGTGAAGCATTTTATATCGTTTTTTAGCTCTAACTTTTTTCTTTGATTTTTACTTGGTCTACTATAATCTAGAAAGTTTTTCTTTTTACTTGAACACACAACTTCTTAGAAGACAGCAATACGCAATCTTTTAGAACTGAAATGATACAAGAGTTTTGTTGTTCAAAATATGCCATTTTCCAAGGGTTATAGCTCAAAATGACGCAAACATTTTGAAAATAAAATTCCGTGACATGATGGAAAATATTTTACTGAACATTTCAATGTTTTAATATATGGGGGGTAATTGATAATTACTAGGTGGGCATAAATCAAAGAAGTGTTGTTTTCGGTGAAAATACAGTCTTGAATGAGCTTTTCAATTGTAATTTCTTACTTTGAGTTTTCCGCGGCATTCTATGGTGGAGAAAGTTTTTCCTTTCACTGAAACACACAAACTTTTGCATGATGGCAGTACTCTAACTTTAAATATGGAAAGAAACATGCTATTTTTATCGAAACAAACTGTTTTCAAACAATAACAATCAAGGGAGGCGACATGCGACATACTATGTGTTGAGGAAATCAAGTGAGCCATGGAATCGCAGGAAGAAAATAATTCACTATCTAACAACCGTTGCTGAGTACGGTAATAAAAAAAGATAATTATCAATCGGAAAA
>JASCZW010017768.1:0-16542 GCA_034211315.2 Aedes japonicus
ATCAAAGATAAAATTTCAATAAAAGATATTATTTTATAAGACATGTTGTAATATTTTTTTCTATTTACTGTTCTAGTAACATTTCAAAGATAGCAATTGGAGCGATCGAAGAGTCCGGTTTGACGATTTCTGAAAAATGGCTTATCTTACCATAATACCACTAAACACAATATTAATATATAATCCTACACTGCTTATAAGCGCTTGCCAGTCTTTTATGAATATAGTAGTTGAAGTTCAGAAGTGCAATTTTAAATTATATGCTATGCTTAAATGCTGACAAACAAATTGAACCTTTGACGCCCGTCATGTTTTTCCAGCCTTTAACATGGTTTTGGAATGCAAAGATGATCACAAAGCGTGCTAATGGTACACGATCTTCAGTCGCACCCCCTCACTTCGCTATTGTCAAAATGACAACATTGCCCTCCTTCGAAGTTGTCAACTCACCATGTGAAGCCCAGGGGACTGTTCACAAACCACATAGATCAAAACTTGTCATTTTAAAACAGCCCTTCCTCCTCGTAGATTTAAGTAGACTTCTTCTGTACCCCCACGTACGTTGTTTCTACCCCCGTACCCCCACGTCTGTGTTTTCAATACTGGGGTACACGTTCGAATTGCGAAAATTTGGAGAGTCACGAAAAATATATAGGTTTTGAACGTTAATAACTAAGTCATTCCACGTTTGATTTTCAAAATGTCTTATAATGCCGCTTTTTCAGAGTAAATTTAGCAAATACACAGTACTTTGCTATCACAGACTTCAAATTTAAGTAAAGAACGTCTCACATGCAGCAGTGCACGATGTTAAACAGGGACACCTTCAAATTTTCTTCATTCGCTCGGCAGCCATGGAGCTGTGCAGAGCGGCAATGGGCCAGTACTGCTCTGACAGCTGACGGTTGCAAGTACCCTGCAGAAAAGTACGCGGGCGAACGACCAGCTAGAATGATGACTCAGCGGCTGTCGCAAGCTAGTGGCTTTTTAATGCAGTCGCGCCAAGCTCGTGGCAAATTTATCAAATCTGGAGGGAAATATGTATGATCCAGTTGGTAGTCATATCACGATATGATGTACATGTATATGCATAGATATATATGTAGATTATTTCGAAATAGTTACGTAGTCCTACGTCAACTTTGCGTACAACCCCATTGGGCTGTCCCTTATAGTTTTTTTTCATATTAAATGATGGCACCCACACCAGAATTAGTCCCTCTTCCGGCAAATAAGCCGGTCTCGATTTATCCATCTGCTCCCATAACCTCAGCCCTCAGCTGTCCTGGAAGGTACAGCTGCGGTGGCGATCATCTCCCAATTGCTATCGCTCTGAATCGAGCCCATCCTGTCACATCCTGCCGCCCCAGATAGCAATATGAATTGATCAAACAATCAACCGGATTTATTGGACAGTGTAAAAATCTGACTGTATTTTCGACGCTGCCAGTCAAAATTTCCTTGTAACTAAAAGCATTCCGGGCCAAAAAGTGGTTCCCTGGTGGAATCACGAGGTGCCGGCTGCAATAAAACTCTGTCGTAAAAAACTTCGTGCTCTTTAGAGAGTGGCTGTGGAGGATTGCAAAAATTCTGACGCCCACATCACCTTTAAAATAGCTCGCCGAACAGCTAAAACCGAAATTAAACAAGCCAAGCAGGACAGTTGGGATAATTTTATCACCTCTATCAACCCCGAAAGCTCAAATGAACTGTGGGATAAAGTTCATATTCTTAACGGCAGCAAAAATATTCAACCAAAGGACACAAAGAAGAAATCGCTTTTTAAAAAACTAGTCGATTATTAACATGATCCTACTTTCACAACTTTTCTATTTCCTGGCATTACTCGGAGTCTACTCATGTTGTTTTGAGAACTAATGCCATCCTTTGACGTCCGGCAGGTTCCGCCTGGCATGCAGGAAGCTTCCCAGGATGCTGGCTGGCTTTCAACGCATTCACACATCCCAACTGAACATCGATCATTGCTGCTTCGTGTCTCAAATTTAATTAATGTGGGGACCTCTGCGATAGCTGTTCCACATACGTCACACTACTCCTTAATGCACGTCAAATACCTTCTTGCTACAGCGAACTTGCGTCTGGAAACGAAAATTAACCCTCAAATTTTATTCAACTTCATATCTAGGGTCATATCCAAATAACATCAGTGCTTGCTAGCTCTAGGGTCAATTGAATGAACTGGCAATTGTGCGGATGTTGTAGATTGTTTAGGTGTCTCAAAGAAATCGTCAGTCTTCCAAATGCCTTCACAGAATCTGACCTGGAATCAAAATAATGGGAAAACCAACAGATTTGCAAAGGGATTATAAGATAAGAACCATAATTATCGGAGCGCGACAGGTTTCCGCCCACCAGTCAATCAATTCGTAGTAAAATAATCGTAGTAATCGAAAGGATCACTCAGAAAATTAAGTTTCTTTACGTTGAAATTTTTCTAGCCGCATCAAATTGTCGCCTCTGCAAGAAAAACGATGTGAGTATCGGCTTACACGCCAGGCAGAATTTGCCTGAAAATAATCCTGTAATAGTCGCGGCGAGGTTACTCTTCCACTTGTTTTTGGAGGTTCTTTACTTGTTGAACCAGTGGACCTGCTGAATCAACCTGCCGCACCCTGCTGTTTTCCTGATTTTGTTCCATGTTCTAAAAATAGATTTAGAGAATTTAGATTTAGGTAATTTATTTGATATTGTTCAATTAATTTTACCGATTACTTACCGAATTTAAATTCAAATTTTCCAACTTTTCTGAAACAGTTTGGACGCTCATCTGCACGGTGTCAAATTTTATACTCGATCTTAATCCAATAAGTGGAAGCGAGAAGGAAACAAAGTAGTGGGAAAACAAAGAACCCATTCACCATAGACAAAGAAAGAAGTTAATACTTCATAACTGCCAGAGCTGCCAGTTTTATTTTTAATAAGCGTTCTGTACACTGACAATATACACTCATAATTATCATTTTAATATATCCGCGTGGTTCCCTAATAAAAATTACCTTAAACAAATGATATAACAAATCCTCCAACCATTTCTTTAATGGTTTGGATGATACCCCAAATAGGTCGTTAAGAAAAATAACCATACAAAATAGTTTAATCTTGTTTTCACCATATTACGATATAACCTCTACATTAACACATATTGATAATAAATGTCATATTGTCATTGTATAGTTTTTTGTTGTCTGAACTCGGTCTGGATTATGTATCAACTTTTTGGCATAGAGTAAAGCAAACGTTTTTTTTTCGTGAAAATCACCATTTTTTATGGTAACTGAACCCAACCGCCTTTTCAGCATATTGTTATTTTGCCTATTACTATGACATATTAAAACTATATAGGAGATTGTTAGTTTATAGTTGTCAACTATAAGGGCAAATGTCGTAACGGAATCGGTCGTCAACAATAAGGGAAATGGTCCAAGGATGGTTTGTGATTATGCGGGATTTTATCAGAGAATTGTATTTTTGACGTAGGACTACGTCTTTCATTTCTATACTGGGGCGCCGTTCTAAAATTTCTGAAATCGACCACGTTACGGGTCGTTTTGGAGATTTTGAGCGATAATAACTAAGTCATTGCATAAACGATTTTCATATCTTTTGTACCAATTGATTGGAAATAATTCTACGTATCAGTTTTAGTAATCAAGTTAATTGATTTTTAACATTGGCTTATTAAAAATACCGTAAATGTAAGGTGATGTCTTATTATTTATAATTTCGATTCGCAGAGTAAATTAACCAAATTTCCTAGCACAGTTTTCAAATCTATGCAAGAGACGTCTCCCATCGTCTTCTTCTTCTTATTCTTTGTAGATTCTGTTTCACGCTAGTGTTTGGCGAAACATCTGATTCCCCTACCCTTTTAATGAATTTGATTCACATTACTTTAGTACATTACTATATGGTACCTAACGCCGCAGCCAGCGGTAACTAAAATAGTTTCAGCTTTCCTTCTATTAGTAAAATTGTTTTTTTATTTATCCATTCTCTGTCTTATGTACTAATTTTACAAATTAAGTGTTTTATCCCATTGGGCTCTTCAGCTTTGTTTAATCTTTTATGTGTTTTATGTGTTACGTGTGTGTTGTGTTATAATTATTTTTTTCAGTTCAGCCCTTGGGGCATTGTTTGTTAAAATTTGATAACCTACCTAATCTACAACTAAAACTACAATTTGAAAATCCTAGGGGTGGGGCACCAGATTCCGGATGATCTGGTGATCCGATGTCAGGCAGCGTGCCCTGTACCGATTGATAGACTCACTAAAGCGATCGTCGAGCATTTTTATCTCGGCCAGACGGTGGACCTTAGATGTTCCTGTCCTCGGAGGGGTGTTCAGGATCATCCTGAGGAACTTATTTTGAATACGCTGAAGCTTCAGGTGATGTGTTTTAGCGCAACCCTCCCAGATTGGCATGCCGTACTCGATGACTGGAAGTATGATTTGCTTGTAGACAGCAAGCTTGTTTTTCAGAGATAATGTAGACCTTCTGCTGATCAATGGGTACAGTAGCTTCAACAGAACGCTACACTTTGTGACAGTTTTGTCAACCTGTCCCCTGAAGATAAGCTTGCTGTCTATTGTAACGCCAAGATAGACAGCTGATTTGGCCCATTCCACCGTTGTGTTGTTTAGGCTTATTTTACAATCCTCAGGTGGAACAAGTTTGGGAGAGTTGGAGTGTAGAAATAGGATGACCTGGGTCTTCGCCGCATTGATACAGATCTTCCAATCGGTGAAGTATTCAGACAGAACATTCAGGCTTCGCTGCAGTTTCGCTGTACCATACCATTGTGGACCACTGCGGTATCATCGGCGAACAACGACAGAGTTCCATTTTCAGGGAGCGGGAGTATGTCCAAGGTGAATAGGTTGAACAGAAGTGGACCTAGTATACTTCCCTGCGGAACACCGGCGGAAATCTCCTGTGCATCGGAAACTGTACCCTGCAGCGAAACACGGAATGTTCTGTCCGACAGATACTTTTTAATTATCTTCATTAGGAAGATGGGAAATTGTATCGTTTTAGCTTGTACACCAGGCCATCGTGCCACATGTTATCAAAGGCCTTCTCGAAGTGCCATGGCAGATGATTTCGCAGCAGACTTGTTCCGCATGATGATGTTGGTTACTCGGTTAAGTTGGTGCACTGTTGAGCGACCACGTTTGAATCCGAACTAGTCGTCGTGCAAGATGTTAAGCTCGTTTGCAGACGAAAGAAGCCGACGGTGGATTGCTTTCTCAAACAGTTTTGATACTCCTGAGAGAAGGCTGATGGGCCTATAGCTCTTGGAACACGAAGAATCTTTCCTAGGTTTCTGGATGAGGATGACTTTGGCTGACTTCCAACACGAGGGGAAGTGGCCAAGTCGGAGGCATTGGTTGCCAGAACTATCGCCAGATGGTTAAAGAACTAGGGGCTCAATTGCTTGAGCTCCAAGTTCATGATATTTTCGAAACCTGAGGCCTTCATGTTCTTGGAGCCTTTGATATAAATCAACAATTCATCAGCTGAGGTCTCCAACTCCTCTGTGGAATTGTTGGGGCTTAGATGGATGTTAGTAATAAGCGCGCTAACCGCAGCTTCCTTCGTGTGGACCGACGATGTTATGTCCGAGATTGTGGGATTTGACGAAGTGTTGACTTATCTCAGCAGCCTTTTCTGCAGGAGTTATCAATCGATCCTTAGAGCCATTGCTGTCTAGTGGGATCAATGGTGTGTAGCGTTCCGTCCTATAACCTTAAGCTGACGGCTTAAGCGCCACCTCCAATAAAGGAGGACCGTTAGCTCTGCTAAATTTTACCCGGAAGAGACTGTCTAAATCAGGGCAGGTCAATGTCAATCGGAACCGAAGTCGCACTCTAACACACAACCGTTTATAGGCAACCAACCAGTTTACGTACTTACCAACGTCAAACCGAATTTCACACTAAATCTATACAATAACCCTATGTAATCAACCAAGATTGGGAAATGTTCCGCTCGAAATAAATACAAACCAAGCTAAAATTCAATCCAACTTTATTACGTGACGTAAATTTTAAAGGCTTTTTGAGAAAAGAAACGATCGAATTTATCGAGGTAAAGCTAAACTCCTCGAATGAAAATGATTTAATAAATTCATGAAAATCTGGTATTCGTTAACTTGTGACGTCACGTATTCTCTTATAATAATCCCAGTGTCTAATTGTAGCGCCTGAGAGCACAAACGGACAGATCTAACCTTTTTGATGGGTTTTCGCCGTAGCTATCCCGCGTCGGACGTAGAAGAAGTTCGCCGTCGGAGAATTGCACCGAGAGACTTTGACCCACCACTAGTCGACTACTCTCAATCACCGTATTGGAACGACAACCATGCCTCGCGCGCCGGCGTATATTTCGGGGTAAAGACGTCCCCTGGGAATGTGGAGTGACGCCGTTCGTTGTGTCTCGGCTACGCCACGCGACTTATTGACTGTCGATTCCAGGTTCACAAGGTGCGAACAAGGTGGTGACGGGTAGGAAAAATTGGTTGGAGTCCTCGATGCGTAGTGGGAACTCCTCAGATCGAGCTACGACCAGGTTCCCTGTCTCAGACCGAATTCTGGGTTAGCACCAGACTAACCGCCCACGTTGTTTGGGCTATACTGTCCTACACAACGTGGATGATTTAACTAAATTTCGCTCATAGTCTATTAATTGTTAGGCTTACCTGAATTCACAATTAAAGGTAATTTAGTTCAAACGGTTTCTCTAACTGGAAGCTATTTTCACTCGAAAAATTCAAAAGCTAGAAAATCAAATAAACATTAATACTGAAATCCACATAAACGTGCGAAAACTCACTTTAAATTTAATATATTGAAATTTCACAGTAAAAAATAGGTACTTCAATTATTCACTCCGACAATTTTTCGGCTACACGAATCAAAGCACTCCACAATAATAAGATAACTAACGCACATGAGATTGGTTTCAACCAAGGTTTCAACCCAACTTTTGCTACGCAATTTCCACAGCAAGGTCTATTAAAGAGAGTAGGTACAAATCAATAACCACAATGCCTATGGATTATTTCTAGAGTACAAATCTCGTTGATTCTCTAGACGCAATTTGTATATGTAGTGCGCAATAAATTTAAATTCGTATCGGCATTCTCAACAACTAAGTCGAACACATAGTCGGTTGTTGTCTCGGGAAAACTTATCCAAAGAGACAGCCTAATAACCAGGATAAAATAACTGACAGCACATTAGCTGACAGTAAAATACAAACACGAATAGAATGGCTGTCGGTTCAACAGAGGTTCGCAATGTTTTTACAAGTGGAATGTGCCTTGGCTTAGCTTTTAAAATGTTAGTCAACTTCTACACAAAATTATGTGGAATAACGCAGGCTTTTGCGATTTTCACAACATTGTCTGTATGTAAATCCATTGTTTTTCCCATAATTCTCCAAAGGGACACTAATATTCCAAAAGCATTCTCAATTGTCCTTCTGGTTATGCTTACGCGTGTGTTAATTGTCCTTTTTCGAAGAAAGATTCATGCCCGGCTATGGCCGCATCAAATTGCTTTTGAGCAAGACGGCAACATCTCAAACGGCATAGTAAGTGAATTTCATATCGCTGTTCGGTAAATTAGAAGATGGCGGAAAATCAATTTCATTCCTTAAAAATCGCTTCCCGAACTATTCCCGCCAAACGCATCAATATCCACAACAAAGAAATCGTAATTAGCATTACACAAAGCCATTATAACAACGGAGTGGAAGCCTTTATGGTTAAAATGTATTCTGGCAATAGCACTGGCGTATCATGCGCAAGATACCTATAAAAATAGATAAACTTAGACATTATGACGCTGAAATCGATTTGTGCATTGTAAATACTTAGTGCAACAAACAATCTGCCACTCGGTAATATTGGTTTGCGGAATGAAAATGTTTCAAGTCTGCTGCACACTTTGCTAAGAAGCAGATCAAAAGTTCGTATATTCATACGAATGGAATCTTGAAAAAATATGTCGCATTCGTTCGAATTCCTGTTCGTAATATCTATCGTAGCCGCGGTCTCGGTTTGATGGACATACCCACCATTTGCGCGAACTTGTGGAGATGAATTCACGCAGATAATATAATGCAACTAACGAAGCTGCCACACGTTAAACAGGATCCATTGTTACCAGCGAAAATTGAAAAATAAATTATCAATTCGCATTCCAAACAAAACAGATGATTGACGCGTACGCTTGGTTGACGCTGTATGGTGTGGTCTATAGCGTTCTGCGCGTCATGTGCGCGTTTTAGTACCAAATGCTGGCGTTGACAGCTGACGCGCCGCGACGCGGGACGCGCTATTGTGTGCTGGCCTTTACGGAGAGTAGAAGCTCAGCACAATTATCCTCACTGCAATACTAAAACCCAGACAGCGCCTACAAGTATGCAAACAATATGACCTACAGTTAAATCGTATCATCGCAGAGATTTTGACACATTTATGCCTATTTTGCATAAAGTGAATATTTCAATCAAGATAACACCGATCAGTTTCTTGAGGGGCTTATTGTAAAACCCACTTCCCCTACATAGTCCCATGTAGTGTCAGAACTTGTTGAGAATACCTTTCATCACCTCCCTCATGTTTAACGATACCGAACGTTAACCCATCAACTTCAACAATACCGTCGGAGTCAAATGGAACAGCAAATAAATGAATATTTAGCTAATCAATAAACAATATGCCATTCACGACTAGCCCTCTTCGAGACCCGTGAAAATATGAAAAAGAAAAGTTCAAGGTGCTCGGACCATCCTCCCGCGCACGCATCGTCAACCTTCTGCTGCTGATGATGACTGATGTGATGATGTGTGCATCGGATCGGTCTCAGAGCTGAACCGGTTAAAGTTCAACCTGCCATGCCAGCGCCCGAGTGGATCAAAAGTGGCAATCATCTAACCCCAGCGGATAGTTCATTGTTTTGCAAATGTTTGGCCATTTTTGTTTGACTGCCGCCGATTCATTCCGGCTATTAGGGTCAAAATTTAGATCATCTCCACTTTGATCGATAACAATCGTGGGAAACATGCCAATGTACTAGTTATGAGTGACTTTGCCTCCATATTTCTACGCAATTGACAAATCGATTAGCATGAAATAACTCAATCAACTTAACCTCACGAATAGTGATACTCGTCCGTTTATGACGAAGGCTGTACTGAAGAAGCATTTCGGATGCTCGTTAGCAACCCAACTGAAGAGCGGCTTTATTGCGTGAGATTCAGGCTGATTTCGGTGCGCGATGGAAACAATCGATTAGATCTAACTGAACTGAAAAAAACGAGTAAACAATGTTTATGCAAAAATCCAAATACACTTCAACGCCCTCGCAACTCGCAACTCGATAAAAGGAAGTCGATTTGCACCCAGTTTTTGTCTGCTATTCATTCGCTTGTGGTGTAACCAATCCCATTAAAATGAGACCGTTTTGCATTCGAAGATGAGTGCAAGGATGAACCGAAACGATATTTCACGGTTCAATGTCGAACATCGGATGTTTTGTTCATTTTTCACGGTTCTTGATATTGAATCTGCTCGGCACGAATTAGTTGTACTATGTGGTTGATAATTGTTTATTCTAATACGATGCGTAAAGGTTTCGTTGCTTTCGTATGGTAGGCTTAGGAATTATTAACGCACCCACTGTGCTGTTGGCTTAAATGTGTCAGTATGTGTCATTTATTTCGGCGTAGACTACCTCTTTCGGGCATAAATATTGCTGGGCAAAATTTGTACTGATCGGTAGTATTTCCTCGTTTTGGCGTAGGACTTACGTCTTTCTTACATAATTTGTTTTTGATTTCCATTCATTCGTCTTACATACTAATATAGAATTTTAAGAGTTTTAGCCCAGTGGCCTCTTCAGCTTTGTTTTAAATGTTTTGTGTTTTATGTGTTTGAAGTTATTTCTGTTTTAATTAGCTTTACAGTTCAGCCCATAGGGCATTGTTTGTTTAAATTTGATAACCTAATTCTATAACTACAACGTTAACTACAATTTGAAAATCCTAGGGGTGGGGAACCAGATTCCGGATGATCTGGTGATTCGATGTCAGGCAGCGTGACCTGTTCTGATTGATAAGACTCTCTAAAGCGATCGTCGGGCATTTTTATCTTGGCCAGACGGTGGACCTCGGATGTTCTTGTCCTCGTAAGGGTGTTCAGGATCATCCTGAGGAAATTATTTTGGACACGCTGAAGTTTCAGGTGATGTGTTTTTGCGCAAATCTCCCACATTGGCATGCCGTACTCGATGATTGGAAGTATGATTTGCTTGTAGACAGCAAGTTTGTTTTTCAGGGATAATGTAGACCTTCTGTTGATCAATGGGTACAGTAGCTTCAACAGAACGTTACACTTTGTGACCGTTTTGTCAACCTGCTCCCTAAAAATAAGCTTGCTGTCTACTGTAACGACAAGATAGACAGCTGATTTGGCCCATTCCACCGTTGTGTTGTTTAGGCTTATATTACAATCCACAGGTGGAATAAGTTTGGGAGAGTTTGAGTGTGGAGAAAGGATGACCTGGGTCTTTCTACGAAGTATTCCGACAGAACATTCAAGCTTCGCTGCAGTTCCGCTGTAAGCGCTCTTATCACCCTACCATTGTGGACGACTGCGGTATGATCGGCGAACAACGACAGAGATCCATTTTCAGGGAGCGGGGGTATGTCCGAGGTGAATAGGTTGAACAGAAGTGGACCTAGTATACTTCCCTGCGGAACACCGGCGGAGATCTCCTAAGCGTCGGAAACTGCACCTTGCAGCGAAACACGGAATGTCCTGTCCGACAGATAATTTTTAATTATCTTCACCAGAAAGATGGGAAGATTGTATCGATGCAGCTTGTACACCAAGCCATGGTAGATGATTTCGCAGTAGACTTGTTCCGCTTGAGGATGTTGGTTACTCGGTTAAGTTGGTGCACTGTTGAGCGACCACGTCGGAATCCGAACTGCTCGTCGAGCAATATGTTTAGCTCGTCGGCAGATGAAAGAAACCGACGGTAGATCGCTTTCTTAAACAGCTTGGATAATCCTGAGAGAAGGCTGATGGGCCTATAGCTCTTGGAACATGAAGGATCTTTCCCAGGTTTCTGGATGGGGATGACTTTGGCTGACTTCCAACACGAGGGGAAGTAGCTAAATCGCAGACATTGGTTGAAAACCATCACCAGATGGTTATAGAACTGGGAGCTCAATTGCTTGAGCTCCAAGTTCATGATGTTATCGAAACCTGGGGTCTTCATGTTCTTTGAGCATTTGATATAAGTCAATAATTCGTCAGCTGAGATCTCCAACTCCTCTGTAAAGTCGTTGGGGCTTTAGTGGATGTTAGTAATAAGCGCGCTAACGGCAGCTTTGTGTAGACTGATGATGTTATGTCCGAGATTGTGGGAGCTGATGAAGTGTTGACTTATCTCAGCCGCCTTTTCTGCAGAAGTTATCAAGCGATCCTTAGAGCCATTGCTGTCTAGTGGGATCAACGGTGGAATGGGCCTTGGCTTAGTTTTTACAATTTTTGTCAACTTCCAGAACGGCTTTGCACAATCTGGGAGACAGCGGATCTTGTCGGCAAAATTGTTATTCTTAAGGTCCACCATTCTGGCCTTAATAATTTTTGTCACTCGATTACAGTGACGTTTGAGCGTTGACAAACCAGTTCGCTGGTATTGCCTTCGAATGGCGTTGCGCAATTGAATAAGTTCTTTAGTGGGTCTATCAATGGGTACAGAGTCACTCACCTGATCAATCACCGGTACATGTTGCTCCCGGGCCTGGAAGATCGCTTGCTCGATGCTCTTTCTGCTGCCGTTCGATGTCATCAACCGACTCAAGGTGCATGTCGAAATCGATGTTGTCGTCAACGCGTTGTCGGAACCTCTCCCATCTGGCGTGATAGTAATTCCACCTGGTGATCAGATGCCGGTTGACCGAGGAGCCAACTTTGGTCACCACCGGATAGTTGTCCGAGCTGAGCTCCTGGTGCACGATCGGCTGGGCAATGTTGTTCCCCATGTTGGTGAGGAAGATGTCGATTGTCGAATGGACCCCGGATCTGCTCAACCGGGTGGGAGTATCCGGGCCCAGGACGGTGTAATGTACCTCTTCCAGGTCTTCCTGCAGAATTATTCCGTTCTGGTTGCGCCGGGTGTTCCTCCAGGTTTCGTGTTTCGAATTAAGGTCGCCGGCAATGATAAAAAAGCCCCTGCCTGTGAGTTAACTTGCGGATTTCGTTTTGTAGCATGGTTGTTGTTCCATTGGCGGTGCTGGCTGGCTTGGGACAATAGGACGCAATGATGGTGATAGGGCTGACGGTTGTTACTACCTCGACTCCGATGGCTTCGATGGACTGCAGCTGAAAGCTCGGAAGTAGATGACAGTTGATGTTGCAGCGCAGAGCGATCGCAACTTCTCCTCCACTAGAGCCGCAACGATCAAGTTGCACAATCCGATATCCAGGGATGAAAACGCTGAGTTCCGGCTTGAGGTGTGTCTCGGTGACGATGGCGATGCGGCGGCTGCCGCGAATCGTTGCTGAACGGATACTGACGGGCGGTTTACATGGCGATGGTTCAATGGAACTGGTGGCAAATTCAGCAATTGGTACCTGAGCGACGGGAAATTCTCGACCGTATTCGGAGGAAATTGATGACGGTTTTACCCGTTTCGGGTGGACGCCTTTCTCCGGGTTCGTGCCTTCATGGGGAACACCTTGATGGACTTGAGCCGTTTAAGTTCCTCGACGATATCCTCCGGTGGGTATTCCGGCAGTTCACAAATAACCACCTTCGGCGGCTTGCTTGTCGCGAGTGTTATACTCGAGCTGCTTCGATTCAGGAACCGTCTCGTAGATATAAAATCTGCTTCGGTGGACGATCTTGGTGCCCATAATGCACAGCTTGACCAACGGATGGATTTGCGCCGCCGCAAGTTCGTTCCTGAGCGTGGCGATTTCCTTCGTGGTGGTGAAGAGAGATGGAATTTTGCCTCTTTTCGGCGCCGTCTGCTCGCTGACAGATTGAACCGGAAGCGTGGCAAAACTGTTTTTGGCCAGTAGTCTGGCATTTTGATCCAATGACCCAGGGTTGGCATCGTCAATTCGCGGTCGCTTTGAACCGCATGCCTGTTGGTTGCAGACAGCATGATATTGTACTGTGGCTTGAGGTGGAGCACCCGTTTTTTGTTGCGTGTCATCGCAACTACTATAAACTTCTGTAAAAGAGACTAAAAGTATAGAGTATCTGCTAAAAAAATCATAAATCACTTCTAGTATATACTTCCTACAGTGACATTCTTCCAGGAGTAACTATTTTATATTTAATATTTTCAAGGCTTCTACTGTACAGGGATTCTAAATAAAAACTATCCTTCAAATACAACGAGTTTCCTTTATGTTTTACAATAACAGGTTGAACATTGATTTCCATATAGTTTACAGGTATGGTCGAACTGCAGAGCCAGCAGACCGGAAAATTTCTGAAAACCGAATTTTTAGAAATTTTGCGGCAATCTTATACATTGATCTAAAAATCTGAACTCCATCACCTGCGACACCTGGCGCTAATATAGAGTGCTGCGGGGAAAAAGTTTGCAGTAAACCCGTTCATCTCAGTCTTTAAAAGACAATTTCTAAATATGGGTCGAAAATGAGGTGTTTTACTCATTTTTAAATTGATGTTCAGCTTTGTGATTGCATCAAATTTTAAGAAAACACTGCATCATTCTTCTATTCATATTTAACTTCGAAAAGGCATTTTGTTAGGTTCAAAATAGGTTACATACCTATGTTTTGTCGAAACGCATCGTCACTGGCAGCCTGTATATAGGGGAAGTTGGTTAACTAGCCCTTCCGAAATTTGCATTACCCGTGCAAACCCACGCGCAAACCCCGGACACAATCGAGTTTAATATAAAAGATTTTAAAATTAAAACAGCCGAGTTACATCGGTGACTCGGTGAGCAACATATACCCTAGTAGAGCCATACGTGATAAATGTTTGAAAGCGAAGCGATATGTGGAGTGATGAAAGGACTATTCATTAATCACGTAGACTTTTCTGAGGAGGCCCCCAAAAAACTACACGCTTCATCAAAATTTCAAAAATTGTATGAGAAAAGTCTACGATTGGGGACGGGACGGGGGCCTGAGATTTTCAAAAAATGAGTCAACGTGTTTATGAACCGACCCAAACGAACAAAACTACCTCGTAGGCCGCACGCTCCCATTCGTCTGGCAGTTTCAACTTCTCAATATGAACGAGAAGTGGAAGAGAGAATCCATGAATGAATCGGCTTCCACAGAACTGCTACGACAATCATTATGTACTCGACCGAAAAATGAGTGGGGTTGTGTACAAGACACGACCGGTTGACGTAGACTACGTTAAACCAAGTGATGCATTATAATGTCAGGGAAATTCTGTAGTGGTTATTAGCGCGTTAAAAGGGTTTCAATTATTCGTGCGAGGTCGCTTACCATTACCGATAGAAGCAGTTTAGTCACAATATGACGAGGTGCTGCTCTTATGCGGGACATTAGACCAGCGTTTTGAAGCCGCAGTAAGAAAAATTCTATTGTACGCTCTTGAGATATTATTTAGTGGCCCTGAAGTTTTATGTAAGTCAGTATGTGAGGAAAATTCTTTATACACTCTTTATAACTCTTTGGTGGCCCTGAAAGGGCCTTTTTGGTTTAAATAGTGGCACGGTCACGGGTTGCATCGTTTTACGATGGACTATCTTTAAGGCCTAGAAGATAGTTAAGGATCTGTTAGGGAATATAAAATTATTTAATTAATGATAGTTTTGCTCATTCTTATAATCATAATCACTTAACATTCTAAATGTTTATTCGTATGTCATACTGTGCCTGAATGGCCTGCATCTTGGAATTCTCACCATCACCGGAACCATCAACAATGTTTGCATCGTTTGAGATTCCAGTAACGACAGGCAACGGAGGAAATTCTATAATACGTACATACAAACATATATTTTGACTGATACCTTGTCTCCTGTTTCAACATTCACCATTTAAATGTCATACCATTCGGATCATTTGTATACAATCTGAGTTGCAGTATGCCTTTGCTAATTCAACTTCAAAGATTCAAAGAATTAGAATTTAGGCAATTTTAGCAATTCTGGATTTCAAGGGTAATAATAAACATTGGCATCTCTAGAATTCAAATAACGATAAAATTCGTTATTGGAAAATATCCGACAGGTTTAGGGATTGTTATGAAAACACAATAATCAATTGCAACATTTTCAAAATGTAAGCGTCTCTTAAAATGTTCAAAGTTTAGGAAGTTTTATCAAACAGAATATAACAAAATTATCTTGCAGTTGTTGTAAGGTTATATATAAGTATATAGGGTACATTTCCTTGGCTCTGTCGATTATGTAGCGCACGATTACAGTTTTAACTATAACTCATACAATAATTTAGCTAGTAACGATATTCAACTAGTTATACCTTTGCTAAGACATCGCTTAATAAGGCGTTTGCTGTACTGGACCATGAAAAGTCACCAACTAACATTATTGAGCTCGAAAACTTTCCGAAGGATATCATTAAAGATACTTGTTCGAACGAATTTCAGTAAAGTTTGTTTATTTCATCACTCGGGCATTTATTTATATTATCGCTTCGGGCATTCGGCTATATTCGGTATACTATACGGAATGTAAAGCTACTTTATAACATCTAAATGACTTTCTATGTGATCAATCGGCCATTCCATTTCAAAACATTAAAATTCCCACTATATTCATTTAGTTTTATAGGTATTGGTATGAATCAAGTCCTTCGATAAATACACAACCGCTCACTCTTACTTTTTCCATTGAAAACTTTTATATTCTACATTTTACTATGTGATGAATACATTTGGCCATAGTTGGGAATATAAGGTTAAATGCGTACCTAAAATATGGTCTATGGTTTTCTTGTGAAATTATTATTCATGTTACTATGCGGATGTCAGGTAAATTGGGAATCCATTATGGCTTAAACGTTAAGGAAATTGAAATATATATAAATATATTAGATCTCGCAGAAGAAAGAAGTAGGACACAAAATATAATTATTCTTTAATGGATATGGGAGAAAGGTTGAATTTAATATATGATAAATACTTATAAATATAAAATGAACACACGAAGAAAATAATCGCATTAATGACATGTTCCTTTTACTTTGAATTGTATCAAATATCTGTTTGAAGGTTCATATGATGTATAAGCACATAACGCATGTCACTCTAGAATACGATTAATACTATAATTAAAATTTATTAAGACGAGAACGTCTTGTGAAGATATTGATTTACTATGATGACATACTCTTTTGTCAAAATTGATTTAAGGTGAATCGCTGCTCATATTTTTTTCCTACTCTTTTATCACTAACTCTCTTATAAACTCACCTTGCTACTTTTCAAATTGATAAATCTCGATTGTTAGTGAATGA
>JASCZW010017769.1:0-16512 GCA_034211315.2 Aedes japonicus
CGGAAAAAAATGACAAACATCCTGAAGATCGTGCCACGCTTGTCTATGCCCGCTCTTTGAATCACACCCTCCAATGCATTATTATCAAACCCTCATCCGTTTGCGCCCAACCTGCTCAAACTGTTTCCAATATCCAGCTACCTGTCTCATCGTTCGCCAGTTCGTCGGTATCATCCTCCCACTCCATCGGTTGATTCTTTCGTCGAAAACAGTTCGCCTCCCTCCAACTCCCGTGCCTTAGATTGTCGATAATGTTGCATACAAGAGCTCATCTTTGTAAGAACTATTTCATGCAAGTTACTGCTTCGTGTGGGATGAAATAAAATTTCGCATGCTCTGATGTTTACATCACATATTTAGCTTCATCAGTGAATCACTCTACCAGAAGCTTCGGCTAAAGCATGTGAAGCTTAACTCGCCAGTAAGTGAAATTTGTCGGTAGACTGTGGAGATCCTACAGAAGCGTCTGATTCCTCTGTTGAGCCACACGAAGGTCCTACGATCTTCTGGCCGGATCTAGCTTCGTGCCACTATTCAAATGTTGGCATGAAGTGGTACGAAGCCAATAGGGTCACTTTAGTGATGCAATTTCATGTGGGACACCCTCTAAGTTGTTTGTGAAAAGGTCACAGATCCAGCTTATGATCTACTGGCAGTTCAGAGCAGTCACGTTTGTACAGAAGACCATCTAGACAAGCAGCTCGAACGTTTTGAGGTAATCGACAACTTCGACGCCGGAACAGCTTACATTCTCGACGGACAACGCTGCGAAGACCACTTCTAAAAAACCTTTGGATGAGATTCGGATGGAGTGCGCTGCTGTCGATCTTGGGAGATTGCTACTCGCTCGCTCTCCGTCAGCTTTAGTCCATGAAGAAGAAGTTTGCTGTCGATGAAAGTCTTGGTGTCGCCTATCACGAATTTCTAAAAGTCTGGGACATATGGAAGAGGTGAATCCGTCCGCATTCCTGAAAGTTTCACTGCTAAAACACAAGTAGGTTCCGATTGATCCTGTCGAAAACCTAGTTTGTCACTCATCGAGATTATATTCGTTGAACTAGCAGTACAGGACTCTTTCTTTATCACCAACCGCTTGACTCGGTACGTCGTCCGTGCTGCCGCCGAGAAGATATTTTGATACATCTTGGAGAATCTTGGTGATGTTCTTGAAAAAATCCATCAATACCAACTCGAATCTACACACTACCAAAATCTCGTGTAAATTTCTGTCCCTGAGACCGACACATGCAAGCGTCCTTTAGCGCATAAGAATGTGTTGAAAGAGATGAGAAAATAAATTCAACCATACACATCTTTTGTCGGATTGCGGATGTGTCAGTTTCAGGAGACATAATTTCACACGAAATCTTGCTTTACGTTCCCTGACTGTTACTGTTACTGTCCCGCCGCTTTGTCAAACTCGCTGCTTTGAAATTGTCCAGTATTCTTCGATTGGTTCAAATTTCGGGCAATTGGGAGGATTCATTAGCTTGGGCCCACAATCGATCTTGTTGGCAGCATACCACTCCAGAACCACCTTGGAGTAGTTGCAGCTCGCTAAATTGGGCCAAAAGATGGCTTTGGACCTATGTTTGCGGATGAACGGTAATACATGCTTTTTCAGGCATTCTCCGATGTAAACTTGGAATGTCTTCGTCGAGGATGTGACGAATGGTTCCGTTTTCAGGCCACAACTGCAAATCGCTTGCCAAATCATGACCTTCTTCGCGAACTGGTCGGCAAACACGACCTTGAGTCTTCCCGGCACATCCCCACGTCCAGTCGCGATGTGAAACTTTTGATCGGGAGGCTGCGTAAAAGCGTGTTTGACGTATCTTTCGTCATCAATCGAAGTATAGCCCTTCCCGAGCAGGAAAGAATAACTTGATAACTGCCTTTGATATTTGAGAACGCTGCAACTCCTGAGGATAATACCATAAAATTGTTCCCACAATTTTTTGAGATACCAAATTGAGGTAAGACAAAATTGTGCCTTTCAGGTATTTCCAAATATCCCAAATAACAAGTTTTGATATTCGAGAGACATTTTTCTTGCAATTCTTAGGATATTTTACGTCTCATACTGTGTTCTACAATATCAAGGCCAGTTATCAGGATAAAAATTAGGTATTCATATGTTATTTTCTCTTGCTCGGGTTTCTCGCTTTTTGGTCACGGTATTCTACTTCATGTCCCGGTTCGGATGTTTACTGGCTTTGTACGACTAGTATCCTTCCCTGGCAAGGATGTTCCGCATCGTTTGAAAGTTGGCGTTGTACCTTCTGGCCACATCTCGGATCGCTGCGGAGCTGACGATCCCTGGTTTCAGTTTTTTCGTATGTCCGCTGATTGCTTTCCACACTCAAGGTTTTGTTGAAGGTTGTAAGTACTCGGAAAACTGTTGTTTTCGGCATCTTCAGCACTTTAGCCGGCTAGGAACCGAACTACTCCGGATTTTCCAGGTGTTTGTACACAATATTGTTTTTTCTTCCGAGTTCCATTTGACATTATTTCTGAACGTGATCGACTACTTCGACCTCAATCAGGTCTCTTGTGTAGAAGATTGCATGCACTGTTGTAAGGCATATGAAATATTGCAAACAGTTTCTTGTTTACGCTTGCTTTGGCTTGCAATTGAACGTGAGAAAATGTTACACGTCTATTAAAATTAATTATTTTAATATTTTTGGTGTGTAAAAAAGGCGTTTTTCTTAAAGGGTGATACGGTCAAAATTTGGTCAAGGGAAAACGCGTGTAAATCGGTGAAATCGTTTATTTAAAAAATCAAATTAAATTTCTTTTTCAAGTTCAATTAGTATAAAATTCAGGAAAAATATTCAGTTAGGCTTCCGCTTTTCCAAATCAGAATTGCCGGGCCTCACGCTTGACCCCTGCCATCAGATTTTGTACAGCCACCTTGTCCACCTTCTTTGCCGCAGAAAGCCAGTTTGCCTTGAACTGCTGCTCTTCCTTAGCAGTTTTTTTGGTCTTCTTTAGGTTCCGCTTGACAATAGCCCAGTATTTCTCAATTGGGCGGAGCTCTGGCGTGTTGGGATGGTTCTTGTCCTTGGGAACCACCTGCACGTTGTTGGCGGCGTACCACTCCATGGCCTTTTTACCGTAATGGCAAGATGCCAAATCCGGCCAAAACAGTACGGAACAACCGTGTTTCTTCAGGAAAGGCAGCAGACGTTTATTCAAACACTCTTTCACGTAAATTTCTTGGTTGACAGTCCCGGAAGCTATGAAAATGCTGCTTTTCAAGCCACCATCTGTACGGCTTGCCAAACCAGATATTTCTTTGCGAACTTTGACAGTTTCGTGTGCTTGAAAATATCT
Source organism: Aedes japonicus (assembly GCA_034211315.2). Classification (NCBI taxonomy): domain Eukaryota; kingdom Metazoa; phylum Arthropoda; class Insecta; order Diptera; family Culicidae; genus Aedes; species Aedes japonicus. The sequence goes on from JASCZW010017769.1 coordinate 3,340, forward strand.
GCTACCTTTCCCCTTCCTTTTGCCGTATAAAACTCCTGTCCCGGAAGCTGCTTGTAGTCGGCTTTGACGTAGGTTTCGTCGTCCATTACCACGCAGTCAAACTTCGTCAGCATCGTCGTGTACAGCCTCCGGGATCGCGCTTTGGCCGTCGTATTTTGTTTATCATCGGGATTTGGAGTCACTACCTTCTTGTAAGTCGATAGTCCGGCTCGTTTTTTGGCTCGATGCACGGTTGTAGACGATACACCCAGCTTATTTGCGGCATCTCGGAGAGATAGGTTAGGGTTTCGCTTGAAACTACCGGCAACTCTCTTTGTCGTCTCAGTGGCTTCCGGTTTTCGATTTCCCCCCGACCCAGACTTCCTGGCTGCCGACAAACGTTCCCCAAACACTTTAATTACATTTGTAACGGTTGATTTGGCAACTTTTAGCGATTTTGCAAACTTTGCGTGCGAGTAGCTCGGATTTTCGCGATGCGCGAGCAAAATTTTGATACGCTGCTCTTCTTGCTTGGACGGCATTTTGACAACTGAAGAGTGAATTCCAAAATCAAAATAGGAGCAACATTCTACACACACACCTTCAAAATGAGGGGTGTTCAGGTTTTTTAAATGCAAAATTGAAAGAAATACGTCAAGTTGATATTGACCAAATTTTGACCGTATCGCCCTTTATGCCTCATATTTCTGCAAATAAAAAAGCAAGATTTTCGATTTCAATGAAAATAAGGACCACCCTAGTTTTCATTAACACCAAAAGAAGGGTTTAATGATTAGAAACATCTTTGTAGAAGGCAATTTTGCTCCAAAACATGTATCTTTCCAGCTAAATTCGCATTCTGGACCACTGTAAAATTGAACGACAACTTCAATTTAAACGCGAAATCATTATAGGTACAGGGCGTTCAGCATATTTTAACTAAAGGATCGTTCATTTTCCGTCTCAATGCTTGTTTTGTATTTGACCTAATTTACTTTTGATGATGGTTATTGTATGGTATTGTATGATGGTTTATACGAACAGAGAATGATACTTCGGTACCGTATAGATCATCACGTACTTAGTCTCATATTCTTGGTTATTCGTTTTAAAACATTTCTGAATTCTAACGAACAGCCTCAACACAATATTATTTGAGCATGAACATTTTCCAACCGAACCACGAAGTCCTTAAGACTTTTGATTTATTAGTTACTAGCTGAATTAATGAAAATTTAATAGAACTGGCTTTATAATTTTTTTTAGGAATGAATTTGGTTAAAATATTTTCGTTTGCTAATGTGTGTAATTTTTGCAAACCCTTTGATCGGTAGTTTCTACCGGGTTTTCTGTCTGTGTTGCACATTTCTTATAAAAAAACATTTATCTTCAAACGGAGCCGTGCCCTGTCAGTTTGAACGTAATTTTTTCTTGCATAACCATAGATTAACTTCTTATGTAGCACTGAGAGCAAACTATCGTTCTTGACTAAGAAAGAGTTCATCTTCTATCAGAACATACTGCTTACCCGAGAAATAAATATTTTGTGTTTTAGTTGTATGGATAATTCTCATGTTTGGTTCAAATTGTTGTTTCTTTGGTTTGAGAGAACCCCCTCCTTCCTCAGAAGGGAGGGGTCTCGAACCACCTAAAAAAAATTCTGCCTTCAAAACCCCACATGCCAAGTTTGATTCAATTTTCCACATGCTAAATTTGGTCTCATTTGCTTGATTAATTATCGATTTGTTCTAAAGTTTGTGTTTCATTTGTATTAGCACCCCCTTTTCCAGAGAGGGGAGGGATCTCGAACTATCATAAGATCCTTTTCCGGCCCCAAAAACCCCTGCCTAAAATTTGAATAGCTGTAGGGATAGTTCTCTGGTTTGGTTGAAATTTTTGTTTCATTTGTATGGAAGCCCTCCTTACTATAGAGAGGAGGGGTCTAGAACCACCATGAAAATATTTCATGCCTTCAAAAACTCGCCCATGCCAAATTTGTTTAATTAGTTATCGAGTTATGCAAAAATTTCTGTTTCATTTGAATGAGCACCATCCTTTTCTGATAAGGGAGGGGTCTCAAACCACCATAGAAACATTTCTCTCCTTCAAAAACCTCCACATGCCAAATTTGATTCCATTTGTTTGATTAGTTCTCGAGTTTTGTAGAAATTTGTCTTTCATTTGTATGGGAGCCATTCATTTACGTTCATAAACCTGCTAAATTTGATTCCATTTGCTTGATTAGTTCTCGAATAATGCAGAAATTTTTCTCTCAATTTAATGGGAGCCTCCCTTCCAAAGGGAGGAGGGGTCTCAAACCACCATAGACACATTTTTTGCCTTAAAAAACCTCCACCTGCCAAATTTTGTTCCACTTGCTAAATTCTAGAATTCTGCAGAAATATGTGTTTCATTTGTAGGGAAGGGGGGTGGTGCTTCCCTACATTTCTGGTTTTCGTTTATTTCGCTTGATTAGTTCTCGAGTTATGTCGAAATTTGTGTTTCGTTCGTATGGGAGCCCCTTCTACCTTTCAAAACGTTCAGGGGGTCTCAAATCACCATAGAAACATTTCTTGCTTTCAAAAACCTCCACCTGCCAAATTTGGTTCGATTTGGTTGATTACTTCTCGAGTTATGCAGTAGCTTGAGTTTCATTTGTATGCCCCTCATCCCCCTTCTGAATGGAGAGGGTCCTCAAACCACAATTGAAACATTTCTTGCCTTTAAAAACTTCCACATGCCAAAATTGGTTCCGTTTGCTTGATTGGTTTGCGAGTTATGCAGATATTTGTTGTTCATTTGTATGGGAGCGCCTCTATAGAGAGATGGGAGGGGTCTCTTACTATCATAAGAACCTTTTCGTGAATCACCCTACCATCACTATTAACCCTAAATAAGCTGAACTCTTGCTTCCCTATCAAACTGTGATTGCCCATAAATGCATTTCAGGACAGTATTTGTGGTTCCCCCTTTTATTGGAAAAAATATTCCTATTTCCTTCAACGGTCACATATGACGACATCCTTTCACCGCTCGGTCAACAAGTATCCCTCAACACAGCTGTCTGCTTCACGTTGATCCTTCCTTCCTAACTTTATTCATTACCCGAGTTAAACTATCCTCCTTGCGATAGTATCTTCTGGGCTTCAAACCACATACATTTCTGTTCGGGGTCGCAACCCATCGACTGCGTTATTGAAAACGATGATCCATCCAGTCATTTGCAGTGCCCTATGTGTGCTCGATGAATCGGTTTAGTTCGGTGGAAATATATTGTGCAGCTGCCACTCGGGTAGCCAGCCATCGGTGTTTAAAATGTGAAACGATTACTCACCATCATATTCAGATCCCCATCGTTGCACATTTACCTACTTGAAGAGCCCGGTCGCCCGCTACTCCTATATATGTCACCTAGAGAGCAGCGTCGTAGGGACTCAATGAGGCCACAAAGGTATAGAGATGACGGTGGTGAGGACGACGACGACGACGACGGTGACAGGGTAGCTCTATTATTATCGAATCCATGTCATCCACCCGAGGGTGGCGGTGGGTGATGGGTTCGGGAGCGAAGGGTCACTATGCGTCCGGAGTGAGCGTCAAACGAGTTGTTCTGATGGATTTAGAACGTGTGCGTGCGAGTGGAATGTGAAAGGACATCCGCCGCTGTTTGGGTTGCAGAAGGCAGGAATAGGCATATGCGTTTCTTCATATCGGGTATGTGTACGCTGCCAAGGATAATAACTTTTCAAACAGTATCCTCCTTATTTGTATTGTTTTTGACAAAGTAGCCTAAGTAGTTCATTAATTTGTCATCATTTCTAGAAATCTAGCTGCTCGGCAAATGTTGGCCTCATTTACTCCTATCGAATTCATGCAACATTTTTTTTTCGTTTGCAAAGCAGATTTACAACTGTGGCCGAACGAAACGTAAGCATACCGTAGCTGACCGAGTCAATATTTATATAGGAAACAAGTCCATGGTCATCGGTCGATTGCCACATTCTTCGTCAAAGGGTGTTCAGCTTTTCGTTCTCCACGCCTTCATCGATTCGTCAAGCCCTACCGATCCTCAGTACCGTGTAGATTGAGCGTCGTAGGGCAAGTTACAATTGCCTACACCTTTCCTATTTTATCAAAACTCCACAAGCAACACGTAGCTTGTTTCGACACGTGGTGGTGGTGGAGATTGCGGTGTAAATACAGGTACGTTTCAAGGACGCGGAGGTAACACACGTGTTGTACCTGGATCGTTTTCATGTACTCGCAGCAAAATTTGTTGCGAACATATTCAATTCACCTGATAACAACACACCGTTTCATCAAATTCCCGTAGACGTCCAATGCCTTCGACCTTATTTCAGGAGAGTTCATTCTCCCTTCTTTGATGCCGAATTGGTGCACGAAAGAGATAAACAACACCATCGAATTTATTATCTTATCTACCGACAGTGGGTATATATTCATTAACGGTGTAGTTGGACTCATTGGTAGTAAATGCTGTTAAAGAGTAAATGTGTAAATGAGCCAAAAAATTCAGGAGAGATAAAGAAATTGTCTGGTCAATCCTGGATCACTTCTCAAACTTTTGTGTATAACGTTCATTATAATAGTCAAATAGGCAAATAGAAGAGGGATGTACGTTGGGGAAATGGTGGGTTCGAAAATGTTGACTATTCTCGGAAACCATTTTTCAAACCTCAAATCTAGTATATTCTCTTTTTCTGGGTGTTATGTTGGAGCTGCGTGACCTGGCCGTAAACACACTTTTAGGTGTCCGGAAGCCACTAGTTTCACTAGTTTGTTTTTTCCGTCGGCCTATTTCCTCACATGGTGACAATCACCGACACCAGAAAGACGACTCCACCACCTAGACCCTACCTAACGACTTATGAATTTGAGCCGGGACCAACAGCTTTACTTCTCTTCCGTAGGAAGACGTGACCAGATTTGTTCGCCACAGAAAAACCACCGACGTCGACTGGGATTGAACCCAGACCCACTGGGGTGCCAAGTAGCAGTCACGCTTACCACTACACCACCGACGCTGGCTTCACTAGTTTGTGCACAGATAAAAAAAAACATTGAATTTTCTGCGTTCTGTAATGAACATGAATGCTACATTTTGCAGAAAATAATGGCATATTTCATTGAAATGTAATCTAGATAACGCCTGAATTTAGCCTGTTGCATGAAAGATTGCAAACATTGTTTTATGGCGCATGAAATATTGCAAACACTTTCGTTGTTCACACCTCCTTTGGCTTGGAATTGAACTAGGGGAAATTTTACGCGCTTGTTAAATTTAGTTTTTTTTCCGTGTGGTTATTATTCGTATTTTAAGATGGAAACTAAGCAAATTCCATTGAAAATCCGTCATCTCATCATTTGGGACCACCAAACACATTTTCCAGCAGGACAATTACTTAAAGCACGCATCTCAGAAATCAACTGCGTTCTTTAAAGTAAATCGCATTAAACTGTTCGAATGGCCACCAAAATCACCAGACCTTAACCCTATCGGAAATTTATGGTCGATTTTGGATATACAGGGTGATAAAGATGAAAAGTACCGATGAAGCATATCTCCACAACCTTGTCGAAAGCATGCCAAGTCATCTACAAGCATTAATTAAGGTGAAAGATGGGCATCTATATACTGAAAATCTAAATACTGTTAGAATCAATACCAGCAGAAGTTCAATAAAAGTTAACATGTATAGACTGTCCCAGAAAATAAGGACACACTTTTCTAACGCTGCCATTTGAACATACATTTTTATTTGGGTAGTCTGCCGGTTGAAAAACGTTGTGCCACCGTGCACAAGGGAAGCACTATTCCAGGATCATAACTAAGATAGTTGGCGTAAATGGAAAACGTTGGTGTGAAAGCGGTGCCTATTGCGATCTTGAAGTTCGGGTAGGAGTATTCCCTTACGGACCTGCCACGAAGTGGACGAAAAAAAGGAGAACGAAATCGGACGGACTTTTTCAAACGCGAAAGGGGCTTAGTTCGCAGTTTGGCCAACAAACTGTACACTTCGAAGTCCAACGTTCAACAAGCAAAAGAGAGATTGAAGCTGAAGTCGTACAAGAAACAGAAGCAGCCAAAAAGAAGTCTTAAGTCTCAAGCAGCCAGCGTTAAAAAATGGGCGCAGAAACTGTATGACACATATTCCGCCAGAAATAAGTACTTCATCGTGATGGACGACGATACGTATTCGAAGTTGACCTATAATATCGCAATATTACACGATTCGTGAATATGATGGTATCGACAAGGCGGACACCTCAGTTTTCACTGAAATTTTTTGGCAAAAAAGCATCGCCATCGTGTACTAGTTCCTGAGATCAACCGTAAACGAGACCATCACCAATCCATTTTTGTGGACATTTGTACAGAAGTACAGTGCAGGTGAGAGTAAAATTACTGGTTCCAAATGTATGAGAGGTAAAATTGACCACTTCCTGGCAGCCGATCAAAGTAAAATTTGTTCCATTCACTTCTTCAGCTAGTTTTGCAAATTTACGGTGCACTTGGGTTCAATATAGTAGCACCGAGTTGAATTTTTGGGTAATAATTCTAGTTTGCATCCAAAATGAGGGGAAAACGGGCAAAATGGGACACTTACTGTGGTCAACTCTAAATGAAACAAACACCATTCGATTCCTACGCCGACTAAATTAATGGGATGTTGGGTCCATTTTTGCCCACTGCGCGATGGTCTGGCAGGCAATTTGCTCTTGCGGTAAATTTGCGAAACCATGCATCGTGAATGAAGCAATGAATGCTGATACAGTGGAAAAGGTCAAAAGAGATTGGACTAAAGCATCTAAAGTTATTGCTAATCAATCTGTGCAGAACCTTAGAGGAACAGTTTGAGAATTTGCTTATATATGAAAAAGTCATCAAAAATCTTTCATGAACTATTGATAAACAATGTTGAAAAACTATATGTAAGAATATAAGTTGACATGAATAAAAATACAAATATTTTTTAACGAACTGAAGGTGTGCCCTTTCTTTCTGGGACGGTCTATATATTTTCAGTTTGTAAGTTGTCTCTGTATATGATTATTCGTTTTGGTGGGCACTTTATATTTCCCAGTGCTGTACATGAAAATGGCTATAAATGACCAATGGTTAAATGTTTGTACCATGCACCTGGGAAGGACGTACAAACCAAAGAATGTTCAATTTATCCACAAGCCTCCATTTATTGTTGCCTCTACTAAAAGATGAATCAATCGTTACCTTCATGCTAACCTTGGGGTTCGAAGTTTTGCTTTCAGGGTATTAGTTTTTGGCTTGTTATAAAAAGCTTTCATTAGTTTTTTCGTTGGTTTTCCAAACCTCTTAGAAAAGTTGGTAATAAAAACAAAAACATCGGTAGAATTCGGAAATAATACGAGAATTTTAAAATTTCGAAAAATGCTAACAGAATTTCTATTAAGCTGTAAAGGCTACTAAGAAAATCTTAGCACCTTTGCAGACAAATTAAAGCATGTTAAGAATATCTACGCTACACCAAACTATCATTGAGTTCAGGTCTTAGGTTTGGCATGATTAACAAGGCGATTTACAAGTTTTCCATCGTACTTATGAGTTGGTAAGGCTCCATGGGATATTTTTGGACAATTATAGTCATATTACAGTATTCTCAGAATATCTCCGGCACTCCAAACTATTCCTGAGTTTAGATGTTGATATTTTGCATTCGTTTTTGTTTGTGTTTGGTTCGTATATTCTAGAGGAATAAAAGAAGCAATTAAAAAAACTTTAAAAATATGCGACGCCACCACTTATTGGTTTTCCTGTCAAAATCATACCGTGTGATTTGGCCGGCGTGGTAAACTCCTTCCATGTACCTGTGCTATTGCTTCAGGACAGCTGAGTTAATTTCTTTTTTCGTTTTTCGAAGTGCACTGTACTATTGTCCTATACTTTTGTACAATATTATGATCTGAACTCAATAATAGTTTGGAATACCGTGGTTTTTTTAGAATACTGTCATATGTCTAAAACGGCGTAACGATCTCATGTAAAGTTCTTCTCACCCATTCCTTACAGTGCAGACATAGTAAGCTGCCTTGCTGATCATGTGGAACATCAAGATTTGAACTCAAGGTTAGTTTGGAGTATATTAGGTATCTAGAAATACTATAACATGTCTATTAAAAGTTATGGTTTCCCGTGGAGCTATTTCAACTAAAAAATAAAATTGTATGTTTGTATATTCGTCTTCGATTCTATCGTAAAAACTTAGTTTTTACCTAGATTCTAGATTTAAAATAGACAGATTCTAGATTTAAACAGATCTTAGACAGACTAAAAACAAATAAATCACATACACTATTAAAATTTTTAATACAGGAACTGGGTTATTGTACCCATAACTTGTCCTATGTACTGCAATGGCAATCAGAGCTGCATTTCTCAGCCGGCGACTAGGTACGTTCAATTGTACACGAGAGAAGATCCGAGGAATCGATAATCCAGTAATAGTGTATTCGTGTCTAATGGAAGAAAAGCACCGGCAAAAAGTTATCACTTTACACTTCTTAATGTTTACGGTCATTCCATTTTCGTCGCACCAACGAAGAAGCAAATATTATTCTTCTGAAAATTTGGAGGTCGTCGGCGTACAGCAGTTTAGCAGATGAGAATCGATGGCATAAATCTTTGATGAACAGAACGAAAATCAAAGGTCCTATCACACCACCTTGCGGAACATTAGAAGGAACGCAGAAGGTTTCGGATCGAGAGTAGTTCACCCGAACGGAAGCCTTCCTGCCAGTCAGGTATAACAATGTCCAATCGGCTATCCAATCAGGATAACCCATGTGACGAAGCTTCTCCATGGCATATTGATGAGGTACTGTGTCGAACGCTTTCCAAAAATCGTAGTATATGCAGTCCACCTGACACATTGGAATAACATAGCAAATTGGACGTTGTAGAGCCATGTGGAATAAATCCATGCTGATATTCCAAAATATTTGGTTTTGAAGCAGACAGTAAGACTCATGGATTTCCACGATAATTGTCAACGTTTCATGAACTCTCAGATTTGTGAATTGGAATCATTTTGGCGGTTTTCCATAATCCAGGAAACGTTTTTTACTGAGCGACCGATTGAAAAGCAGGGTCAGTGGTCCGACTATAGATTTAGCACAGTTCTTCAAAAGAAAAGGCGTAAGGCCACCAGCACCGGCTTTTTTGGCGATATCTAGGTCACGGAGAGCTGGCATCCCTTCCTGTTGAAAAAAAAGGAAGCATGGAGGGTGAATATCGTGGATAGGAACATTCTGGAAGCTTCCTGGGTGCAGTAGTGGTGATGTTGAGGTAAACAAACTTTGAAAGAAGCTTACAAAAAGTTTCGATCTTGCCCAGATGTAGTGACCGTTGTACCTCCATAACTGATCGTGTTCGGGATCTGACTATTCGACTTTTGCGCCCTCACATACTTCCAGAACATAGATGGGTTATATTTTAAGTTCGATTCCAGGTTATCCAGGTATCTTCGGTGGCTGGACTTAAGAAGCTCATTATAGAAAGGTTCCACAAGATAAAGCAGATTCCTGTTTTCGGCAGACCTCGTACCGCAGAACCTTTCCGTACTTGCCTTAACCTATTACGCAAGTTTCTTAACTCGCCAGTCCACCAGGGTTTTATGATAACATCTCTATTAACACCACGGCGACGAGGGACTCTCGATTGCAATATTCCAAACAGTTTGTCGTAGAACTGGATAACATTGGCGTCGACAGAATTTTGAGATATTCAAAAGTGAGTATACGTGGCTTATGAACTAGCCCGTAGTACTTCTCCGCTGTAGTGGCAGCTTGCCAAACAAAGTCAAAACTTTATAGTTGTGAGCTTTAATGAATGGAAGTTTTTTTCAGGCCCTCCTGCTTGTACATTTTGAAATGCATAGTCTTGTTTGTCACAAGAATCTTGGTTTTTTGTGCGCAGCTGCAAATACCTCTCTTGCAAAATTGCTTTCTTGCGACTTTGTCCACACCACGGTTTCCTTTATATACCGGTCTTTTATACAACGGAATAGTTAAGATTACAGGTATGTACAGTTTGATCTTTCCACTAGGAAGAACTGTGCGCCATAGCAGTCATGCACTGGTGGTGACTTCCTGTCAAATCACATCACATCATTTGCTTTCTTGCGACTTTATCGACAAAAACGAATTTGAAATTGCTAGGGACATCACCTCGACCAGTGGTTTTATATAACTTTTGGAAGCTGCCCATAACCCATCTTCAAGTAGACAGTTTGAAAAAAAAAGTAATTTTCTGTGTTATCTAATGCACATGAACGGAACGCTAGATTCGGCAGAAATTAATGGGATGTTTCGTGTAAATTTGGGCCAAATAACACCTGAATCTAGTCTGTTGTATGAAAGATTGCAAACATTGTTGTACGGCGCATGCAAGATTGCAAACAACTTTCTTTGGCTTGAGAAATTTTACGTGCCTGTTAAAATTCATTGTTTTTTTGTGTACGTTTCATCGTTCATGAGGATGCATCCTTCTAACTCCTCAAGATCCTGATTCTGTAACTTCCGGCACGTCTTGACCATTAGATTCGCCTTCGATGTCCTGTTTGCTTGCTTACTAAGTGTCCAAAATTAATTTTCGATTCGCGGCTTGTATCAAGTATAACATCTTTGGAACAAATTGAATCGTGACGAACTTATCGGCACTGAAAGAGGACACATTTCGAGGCAAACTGCTGTCAAAACATTCCAGATCCGACCACTAGGAGCGCTGCAGTAAAATAAACAGTGGGTCCAGATATTAAACGACTCAAACCTTATTGTTATCGCCCGATTTTTGCACTGATCCCTGACTAGTTTGAAGATATTCCTTAGAAGAAATATTGTTCATATGTTATCACCCGTTAGATTTCATTTTCAAAAAATTAAACAGATCTATTGGAGAATGTAACATCTTCCATATCTTTGATATGAAAATCACCCTCGTCGTTTGCTGTCCAAGTTCGAATCCAACTGGCCTATCAATCCGGCGAGAAACCGTATCATCAAACGCACCAAGCCAGCCAGCAGCCAACCGGCCAACAACGCTTTCCATATTTATGGATTTGTCCTCAAAGCGACCGTCTGGGTGTGTTTCTTGCTCTCTTCATTCTTTTACACCGCCTCGTGCCGCGACGATTGTATTTCGTCCGTATTTAATTTCTTCTTCCATCTGCCTGTTGCCGTTGCTGGCTTTTGATGACGGTGTGTGTTGGTATGTTTATTATAAAATACAGCGTTGTCGCTGCGAGACCAGACCCCGGTGCAGCCGTCGCCGGAGTCCATCGTTGACAAGAGGGGATTTCTATAGCGATATCTGCCTCGGTTACTGCGTCCCGGTTTAAGCCCTGACCAACACATGCACGCATCCTTCTACCGGGAGAAGTGGGTGAAATAAGTGAGAATTGTTCTGAACAAATTATGATTAACACCTCTGCCGCTATACACACCTGTAATGTCCACCGGTTCCATGACATTGATGATAATTCTATAGCTGTTGAGTCATTGGCCCGAAATCAGACAGTCTGAAAATTCTACAGCCATTGTTCTATTGAATTATCCCGATTAACATCGTTCGCGAAAACGGTTCAAATGAAGCCACGACCAATCATTTTAATGTCATCTTCATTCCTGCCAATACTCTTTGACACCGTTTAAAACTGTACGCAAACAATTTACAATCTTATTCTTCCCAGCAATTTATACATCCACTGGAATTCCGAGAATTTGCCATGAAAACAATTGCCCTAGCGACGAAACAAAAACCAAATCGCTCTTAATTGCTTAGCAGTCAGTGTGCAAACATGTGCAATCGATAATCTCTCCCGGACCGACCGACCGGCCAAGCGACCGACGGACACAGGCCTGGGTGATGTTTTTCACCTTCGCCGTCGTGCTCTTCTTGGCAGAACCGCGCACTCGGATTCTCCGTTCTGGCAGCGTTCCGCCAACAGCGCACAGTTTGTCCTGTTTACATCGCGCGTATCTCAACTGCCGGACTGGGACACGGGGTGCAATAAAATTAGCATTTTGCTCCAAATCCGCGTGATCGTGGATATGACAGCCAGAGCCACAGTCGTTGCCGTAGTTAGAGATATCACGCGGTCCCCGTCCCTCTATTTGCCGATGAAATCAGCATGGTGGAGTGGAAATTAGTCGTACACTGAAAAGTTTATCATCCAATTGTATTCGGCTGGTCCAGTCAGCAGGGCCATCGCTCGGTTTCCGTAGGTGTTATTGTTTGAAACGCTATGGTCACTCCAAACAAACACTTGAGTGCTTCGGCCAAGGGGCAGTTAGTGGCGCTGCGTAAGAATGTCAACAGGCTGTCAGGGACGGTTCTAACGTAAGCAGAAAACTTCTACAAGCTAGTTATAATCGTCAACGGTTGACGTCCGAACGGTGATTTGTGTGCGAGAGGCGAGGTATGGACTAGGAAATCGCACCGTCGAAGTCGACTTGGCAGAACGTTTTTGCGTTGTTATGGAATAGCGCGCGATCGAGCCGTGTTGGACTAGAGAATTGAGGAAGCAACTCTAGCTGACTGGCAGCACACGATCACCTTGAGGAGACTCCGCTCGTTTCGTTTGCTGTGAAGGTTTGTTTTGTTAACGGAACGGGCGCGTGCGTTTAGCACTCGGTACATATAGCCTCATAATAGCCTCTGGACGTGGTTTGTTCCGTTGGTTGGCATTGAGTGGAATCACCTCGAATTTAAGAGTGTTTCGTTAGATGATTTTTCCCTTGGGGTATTATGAACGCCTTGATTGGTCCAGCAAGGTGTCGAGGCGAATGATACACACGGGCTGACTATAATGATTTATTAGTTATATGATTTTAAATTACTGTGTCACGGCCATTTTAAGAAAGTATTGTGAGTTGTGGAGAACCTCGGATGCTGAGGTTTTCTTTTTCAAACAAAGTCTCATCTAGTCGAAGACCGAAGATATTTGGAAACCTCGACAGAGGAGCTAGGACATGTTGCAAAGAAAGAGATACTTGGCAGCGTGATACCTGATATATTCACACTCACCTTCGATTGCTCATAATACTTTTTTAAAAACAGAAATCTTTCAGTACAGTATGTTTCTTTTTAATATGTACATTTCGAATATCTTAGAACTTATGTGTAGTTCGTCAGGCTGT
>JASCZW010017770.1:0-16534 GCA_034211315.2 Aedes japonicus
TCAATAGTTTACTATTGATTGAGAAAAATGTTTGACAATTGAATTGGAGCGCGGTAAAATTTCCGACCGATTGATGAAGAAATCATGTAAATCTATCGTGGATTATTTGAGTTATTCGCGTACAAAACGTACGGTTTTTCGTGACGGTCGCAAAATTTTAGATTTTCATTTGACACCCTACCCTTGCCGTAAGACGTAGTCTACGTCAAAAGTTACGGTTACGATCAGTAGAGGCCACGATCGCGTGGAAGGGTGCCCATATTAAGAGGCCCACCGTATTGTAAGCTGGAAATTCTCATAAATTGTAATATTTTCTACTTACCGGAAAATTGAATTTCAGTTGTAGCACATTCTGTTAACAAAACGGCAACCTTGTTGCACCCTTATTCCTACGACGATAGCGATGTTTTTTTTTTGACGAAACACAATTGTTTTTAAACAAGTATTTTACTCCTAATAAATCCGAAATATCCAGTAAATATAATATTTCTCAAGCGTCCAAATAAACATCTCATCGAATTGAATTTGATAACCCCACATCAACAATATAATGCAAAAAAGGGATTTATGGCATGAGCATTGGATTTTATGGATACAATATGGACCGTATTGCCATGATACGATTTCTCTCCCACCGAAACGGCAAGGTGCATTTGTCCGTTATAATTTCCTCGTATTAGATGCTACGGGAGCTTGGAGTGGCAGCACAATTCTAGTGCGATACAGGTCACGTTGTAATCATGAAAATAACTGGCAGCTGTTGCCATTTTTGATGAAAGAATAATTAAGTTTTTCATTAAACTTTCAATCTAGCTTCGAGCTTTAGCTGCGTGTGAACCTGATGCCTGATGATGTTGTTACGCTACTACACGGTACGAAACTGCAGCATCCGTCTATGCAAGCAAGTTGAAAACAGTTCAGTTTGCTGGAAAGAGCAGTGTGTTACGTGAAATTCTCAATCAGTGCAGTGGAAGTCGGGCCGGGATGATAGCGAGTATACTTGTACGGCACGGTGGATATTAATTTCTACTGAAATGTAATCAACATATGCAACAACTTCAAGTGCACGCGAAGTTATTCAACTGTACTTGACTTTCTCCGCAATGTATTCTTTGGGTTGGCGTTCTACGTTATGACAAAGGAAATCGATGGAATGTTGTGTTTGTTTTTCAAAAGTTTCTTGCCTTTCAATACACTAGATCTAGAAACTAAAACTAATAAAATCAATATTCTTGTTCTACTGTTTCTTCCATATGAAATGCTTTCACGTAGTTTTGTATTATTTTTTCAACCTTTCAGCTTATTATCATCAAATTTCCTACCTATTTGCTCGCTATTGTTCAGAACGCTATTTTTTTAATCATGCACAAAGGCTATTTCACTAGCGCTCTACTTGCAACGGTGTGTTCCAAATACCTACAACAAGCGAGACAATTGAAATTTAACGTTATTATTGCGAAATTATGATAATTTTCTTCCGTTTTGCACAGAATGCCACTGTACTGCTCCAAATGGCGTCCTGTGCTGTTGTTTTTTTTTTCATCCTCTCATATCTATAGCACAGCAAGGTGCCATGCCGTCGCCTCGGTAGCCATATAAGAAAACCCGGCTATGGGGTATAAATTAAGGGCTCAAGTGTGGAAAAGAAAACTTGGCTGTTTATGGGACCTGCTGAAATAACCTCGTTAGCATTTCAACAATGGTTGTTTAGAAAAATAAAACTCGTTAAGTCGATACACGACCACTGAGAGTAATGCAATTATAGGTCAGATTCGAGTTAGAAATCAAGAAGTAGAAAATTGAAACGTACATACATATAGTCTGGCGTAAATTTACGATGCATTCTCCTCCAGATTTCAAGACTATTGAAAAAATCGAATTAAATTATGTTTGAAAAATTCTATATTGCATGGTTCTCATCCTCCTGTAATGTTATGCTCCACAAGAACTACCAAACATATACGCCACAATAAAGATTTGAAGTTAACTTATTTACTTAACTTAACTTAACTGTACTTAAAGTTCACGTATGTCCTTCTCACCAGCTATAATAAGAACATACGGAGATCTAAAAGGATACACTGGAGGCATAGTTGTGATTGCAGAAAATCCTTTCTAAAGATCATTCAAATGGGCTGGGAAACACATTTTCCATGTTCGGTCATCAGTTCAAGGGAAGACCAAAATATACTTGCATCCATCAAAAGTTGGCCAGATGAAACCAGGGCGGATGTTCAATTAACAATGAATGTAAAGACTGGATTAGATAGAGACAGTGGCGGTGCATATTCTTTGGCCAGTGCAATTTTTAGTGAAAGAAAGGTTGAATGGACGATTGACCTATTTGAACCCTTCAACCGGGAAAGGATGGACTTTATCCTGTACTACTGCAGAAGGGAAAGACGGATCGCAGCAAGCTCTGACCACGAACGGTTTGGTGAGCTGTCACGTTTTTTTTCAGTATTTTTTGTATGATGAAAATTATTCTTATTAGAATCTCAATAATAACCGTCACGTGTGATAGTGAATGCTGTGTTTATGACCAGATTCATACCTAAACATCATTTGTGTGTTGAATGGAATCAAAATCCGGTGTAAATGGATTTCAAAAACAAACCGATTGGTACACGTTTGCTGATTGTTACTGATTATCCGGGTGAGCGCTTTCCATTTTACTGATATATTTGTCGTTTTTCCTAAGAGGAACGATAACACTAGCCGGCAGTGTTTCACTCCCTTTAAGTATATATGTTGAATTTTATAGATATCGCCACGCTGTATTCAAATATGGGCTCAGAAATGCTGTAACACGTCCAGTTTTTAAGAAAAATGTGATTAAAATTCACAAAAACACGTATTTCCGTAGTCATATGATCTACCACATCAACAACCAGAATATTGGCTCTGCTCCTTTGTATGTTGGACTTGGATTTTATGAAATGGACCTCCCTGAATCCATTCGTGAACACAGATTTGTCGTAACACGTAAGATTGATGAAATTAACCGGGTTTTCATTCACAAAATTACAAATTTTCATGAAAAATCAAGATTTCCTATTTTGAAAACATGAATTTTCGCTCCGCCCTTTGAATTTTGGGTTTGAATTGTATGAAATGAACCTCTTTGAATCCATTCGTGTTGAAAAAAATGAGTTTTTATTCACAAAATTGCGAATTTTCATGAAAATCAAGATTTCCTATCAGTCAGTCAGTCAGTCAGTCATTTAGTTGAAATTTTCTCTATATTTTTCAACTTAAATTCACTTTGTTTTCTTTTTCCTTTTATAGTTCTCCAAAGGTGTTTGCCTCTGTAGAGCAGTAGTCCATTTGCCAGCTAAGTTCTTTTTCAGTCTGTGCGATATCTTGATGAAATCGTTCTCCATGTTCATCTGAGACGGCTCCCATATTCTTTGGGAAGAAGTCCAGATGAGAATGCAAAAAGTGCAATTTAAGTGACATATTACATCCCATTGCAGCATACAAATCAACCAGCTCTTGAACGATGTGTACATAATCCGGAGACTTTTCATTTCCCAAGAAGTGACCACAAACCTTTTGGAACGCATTCCATGCTCGTAACTCTGTCGCGTTAAGAGTTTGCTGAAAATTGTCGTCTTTAATGAGTTTCCTAATTTGAGGGCCAACAAATACTCCATCTTTCACCTTGGCTTCGCTCAATCTCGGAAACTTTTTCCTCAAAAAACAATATGGTTCTCCTTGAATATCCAGCTTTTTGACAAAATTTTTGATCAACCCGAGCTTAATATGTAGCGGAGGTAGTAAAATTTTGTCCCTGTCGACAAGAGGCAGATTTGACACATTTTTCTTCCCAGGTACCATCTTGGTACGTGCTGGCCAATGCTGCTGGTGGTAATGTTTATCCCTCGCACGACTGTCCCATTCGCAGAGGAAACAACAATGCTTTGTGTAGCCTCCTTGAAGCCCACTGAGCAATGCCACTACCTTAAGGTCTGCACAGAGATTCCACTGGTGTTCCGAATATTTGATCTTTTCCAAAAGTGTTTTTATGTTCTCGTAAGTTTCCTTCATGTGAGCTGCAAATGCAACTGGCACGGAAGAATACTTATTTCCATTGTGCAGTAACACTGCCTTCAAGCTTTTGCTTGAAGCGTCGATGAAGAGCCTCCAGTCAGTTGCGTGATACTCTAACTGTAGCTCTTTCATTAAACCTTCGATGTTGTTGCAAAAGACAAGATCACCGTCCATCGAAAAATATTTAATATTATCTGAATGTCTCTTCCTATAAGATGACACCTTTACATCTTTTTCCAGGATATTCCACTGCTTTAGCCTTGAAGCTAGCAGCTGCGCTTTGGTCTAGGGTAGCTCCAAATCTCGAATCAAATCGTTCAGCTCCTCTTGCTCAGACTCCGAAGGTAAAAAATCTGGATCATCCTGAAAGCTTTTCTCAGATTCGCTTGGTTCCGAATCCAACTCATCAGCACGTCCAGCAATATTTGGAGATATTGGAACTGGTATTGCTTCGGAGTGCAATGTTGGCCTTGATGGGTATTCGATTTTATGCTTCAAAGCTTTGGAAAATCCATGAATTTTTGTCAAACAAAAGTAACAAACGCTCATGTGATTGGTTGGATTAGTCCACACCATAGGTTTGGCAAAAGGTAAACCTTTGTGCGTACCTTTCATCCAACAAAGCAATGTCAGGTAGCATGAGCAACAGGAGTATGTTGGAACCCATGGAAACTCTCGATTTGGAAGCTCCTTGTCAAAATACAGCTGATATGCTGCCTCCAACAAAGGTGTAACCCCCTTTCTCTGTTCCTTCAATATCACGTCTCCACAAATGCAACAAAATTTTTGCGAATCGTTCAGACAAATTCGCGACATTTTTACAAAAATAAAAAAAACGCGTCCGTAACACTCAAAAAGCTAGCTTTGAATGAATAAAAAATGATTATGCAAGGCTGAAGAGAGTCAACATGAGCATTAATTGACGCCAAAGCAAGGCAGCAATAATGACACAAATTTTGTACCGCAAATACGCCAATAGACCTTTTTGACATTTAATCGTCTTTCTTTGTCTAACATGCGGGGATTAATGCACGGTTTGGTTTCCCACAACTTCGTTGACTTCTCACTCGCACTGCTTCGATTCAAATCTTGCAGTAGTGTGCGCAAATTAAACGTCAAAAAGCTCTATAAAATGCCGCATTAAGCTACGTGCTTGAGGATTCTTGCTTTCTTTTTTAACATATCTTTTCCTTATTCTCTCGAGCAATAGTGACTAACACAGAGTCTTTTGTCTCTGTCTAATCTTTTGTTTTTTGAGTGTTTGCGTGTTTTAATGCTGTCTTGCTCACTCCTATCCTAACTTAAACATTTGGCACTGCTGAATAGAGTATTTAATGAGGCGTTTCTGAAGGGCTCTGTGCAGCTGACTTTTGAATTAATGAATGAACTTTGAAGGTCTTCAGTTCCCAAACTGCTGTAAGAAGCAACATCAATATACTCAATATACTCAAAGAGGCACAGTTAAAGGGATAAAAAAGTGACGATGCATACAATTTTTTTCAAAAATCCATACAAAAAATGTGATGAAGAAAGGAGGGGGTTAAAAATCTGTATTTTTGAGCGACGTAATTAATGGACGGGTCTTGATTTTCATGAAAACTCGTAGTTTTGTGAATGTTAACCCGGTTTTTACATCAACCATACGTGTTACGAAAAATCCGTGTTCACGAATGAATTCAGGGAGGTCCATTTCATAAAATCCAAGCCCAACATTCAAAGGGTGGGGCTGAAATTCATGTTTTCAAAATAGGAAATCTTGATTTTCATGAAAATTCGTAATTTTGTGAATGAAAACCCGGTTTATTTCATCAATCTTACGTGTTGCGAAAAATCTGTGTTCACGAATGGATTCAGGGAGGTCCATTCCATAAAATCCAAGTGCAACTTGCAAAGGGCAGAGCCAATATTCTGTTTGATGCTTAAGTAGATCATATTACTACGGAAATACGTGTTTTTGTGAGTTAAATTAACATTTTTCTCAAAAACTGGACGTGTTACAGCATTTCTGAGCCCATATTTGGATTCAGCGTAGCAAAATCTATAAAATCCAACCAGAAATGCCGACGGGAGCGAAAAAAGTTCTAATTTTGCCGACTAATTATCGAATTGTCGAAAAATGCAATTGACAATATTGACAACCTTGATCACAAGAGGTGTGTGATTACGTGGATGAAGGCTGTTTTTTTCAGTAATGAAGCAATTATACGCTTGGACGTCCCCTTATTCCGATACATGTTTTGATTCGAACTTTTTCGGTTATTCAGATTACCATAATAGGTTAGGGTAGCAAGTTCGACATTCATTTTCATCCGTTGTGTTTTCCGATATTATAACACAATTATTATCGGAGTAATTCATGTTTGACCCTTAACTGTATCGCCACCGTAGCTATTCTTGGCACAACTGACTTGTACCTGTCTACCAAACTCAACTCCAGGACTCGGGAGAATCTCTCCGGACACCCGGTATCCGACAAACACTGATGTTCGGCAAGCTTCTCTTGGTAAACCAGTTTCACCACGGACCAGTTCCATTATATTTCTCAACATGGCATTGCTGTAGATACAGTTCCACAGTTGGAGGAGTTAAGTTCGAGATACGATGCTACTTTCGTTCACCTGCAATGGCATCATTTAGGTACCGCGGAAAAAGAAGAACGCTCACCAGTTAGACCTCGCAAGGGCTTTTCAGACAATTGGGAGTTGGTAAGTGGTCTCAAAAACGCGGAGCGAAACAGGTCATTGGTATACTTTTTGTCCCCTGAATTAAATGAACTATATTGTAAGATCACATTACTTATCAAGGTGAATCCTGATCCATCGAGCCCTCCCCTACTAACATAGAAAAACCTCCTTCCTGTGACCTTTGTGGGGATGCACAGGTAAACACGGTCCATAATCAGCAAAGGTCACACTAACTTTCCTTCCCTGTTTCCAACTGATTGCAAGGACGTGGCCGGCGCCGTTATTGATTATTAAAGAAATTGAGTCACTGAAACGTGTACTATGAGAATGGTCGGTTACTTCTAGTCTCATTCAGTTGATTCATTGTACAATTTCACTGATTCTGATCAATCACGGAGTAGCAACCATTGATACGTGCAGTCAGTCAAGCTAAGCTAAGCTAAGCTACTACAGCAGAGCGGAACGACGTTTTAATTACCCATTCTAACAAAACTATTTCGGACAAGTTTGACATTAAGCTACCTTCCGGCAGCGTGGCAACAAGTTCGAGTAACTTTTAATCCCAACTCTAATAAGAAGGATAAAAGTTCATTTCAATCTTATTGGTCCATAATCTTACCGTCAATTCTACTCAAAATAATGGAAAAAATAATTGATGAATACATTACGTCACCATACACAGTTAAAACTCCTCTAAGTAAGTATCAGTTTGCTTATCAGGAAGGAAGGAATCATTGATAACAGCATTGCATGAGGTTGTTACAAAACTCGAAAAATCTATTCAAGTGAAGTCAAGTGATAGTGAAGTAGTGCTGAAATGTCGCGTATAAAACGTGCCCACACACCATCTGTTCATCGATTTCAAATCAGCTTATGATACAATCGATCGAGACCAGCTATGGCAAGTTATGCACAAATATGGATTTCCGGAAAAACTGACGCGGTAGTTTAAAGCAACGATGGATCGAGTGATGTGTTTCGTCCGAGTATTAGGGACACTCTCAAGCCCCTTCGAATCTCGGAGAGGGCTACGGCAAGGTGATGGATTGTCGTGTTTGTTGTTTAACATTGCATTGGAGGGTGTGATTCAAAAAGCTGGGATAGACACGAGTGGCACGATCTTCAGGAAGTCTGTCCAACTCTTTGGCTTTGTCATCGACGTTGATATCGTACCACGTTACTTTGAGACGATGGCGGAAGCGCATATCAGACATAAGGCTGAAGCTTTTAGGATTGGGCTTGTGATTAATGCGTTGAAAACAAAATACATGAAGGGAAGAGGCTCACGAGAAGACAATGCTAGCCTTTCTAGCACGAGTTCAGATAGACGGTGATGAAATAGAGGTATTGGCGAATTCGTGTATCTGGGTTCATTGCCGACCGCCGATAACGACACCGACAGAGAGATACAAAGACGCATTTTGGCTGGAAATCGTGCCTACTTAGAACTCCTTAGGACGCTTAGATCAACCAAAGTTCGCCGAACTATAAAATTGACCATCTACAAGACATTAATTAGTAGTTCTCTACGGCCACGAAACATGAACATTGCTAGTGAAGGACCAACGTGCCCTTAGTGTCTTTGAACGGAAGGTGCTGCGTACGATCTACGGTGGAGTGCAGATGGAAGACGACACGTGAAGAAGACGAATGTATCACGAATTGCAGCAATTCTGGGAGAGCCTCCCATCGTAAACATCGCTAAAACTGGCCGACCACGATGGGCTGAGAATGTCGTAAGAATGTTGGACGACAGCCCTGTTAAAACGGTTCTCGTAAACGTACCGACGGGTACATGAAAAACAGGCACACAACGAGCAAGATGGATTGATCTACGGATTCTCCGCAGACAGCGAGTAAGATACGTAAGATGATATAGTCATAATAGTTCGCGGTAAACATGACTGTACTAGAAAGCAAAGGTCTCTAAATTACGTCCACCATGCTTCCATACATACAATTATAAGCTGAAAAGAGCGCTCCAAGGATCAAAAGGTTTGTGAACCTTTTGGAATGTGATCTTAGAGGACATCTTAACATTGTAAAAACTGTTTTATTTAATCCTTTAGTTATGAAATGAACGAAGATTGGATAGAGAAAAAATACAACTTTGACTGTTCGTATCAGGTTATTGAGGTTATTCGTAGGAAAGAAGTGATCCAAACCTCCATCAATGATCGATTTTATTATATACAGACGGTTCAGGGGGGGGGGGGGGGGGATTAACACATCAATTTCACTGGGTAAGTGGCCCACTGTATTCCAAGCTGAAATTCAACTAATTTTAAAATGTTCTGTATATAACTTACACAGAAACTATAGATATTCAAATATATGCATTATATCGGACAGCCAAGTAGCTCTAAATGCTTCAAAGTCAGCAACATACAATTCCAAGCATGTTTGGTAATATGTTCAATCACTCCAAAAGTTGTCTTGTAGTAATCAAGTCAATTTGTGCTGGGTTCCTGTCCATTGTGGAATTGATCAACACGTTGATGGAGAGAGCTGATGAACTAGCAAGACTCGGATCGTCTCATCAGTTCGTAGGACCTGAACCCTTTAATGGTGTATCTGCTTTTTGACTTAGAATGCAGATAAAAGCCTGGGAATGCTTGAACGAGGAGGCAAGCTGGAACATCACCTTCATAGCTAGTAAATCAAAGCGGTTCATCACTCCAAACATTTCAATGACTCGCAAATTACATGATTTCACCAAGAAAGATTTAAATTTATATACAGGCCTTATAACAAGCCACAGTCGACTATCACCTGAAGCTGATAGGAAAATTTCAAGATGATTCATGTCGATTGTGTGACTTCGATAAAGAAGATTCGTAACACTTGTTATGCCACTGCCCGGCAATCTCCAACAAAAGATTTGAAGTTCTTCAGCAAAGGGCTAAGTAGAACCCTCTGAGATCAGAAGAACAACCCCCAGTACGGTAGTACACTTTATTCGGTGTGTTATACCTCCCAGGGACAACGCTTTAAGTCCAACATTGGCGATCACTTTTAGCAAAAGTGATGTGTCATGCTGACAATAACTAAAGCAAAAAAAAAAATAGAGATGGGTTATATCACGGATATAACCGCGGGAGCTCTCGTAGGGCCGCGTTGGTGTATAGTAATAATAGTATTATTCAAATAATAAATACATACCATAGCACATATGATTGATATATTATTGAACTAGGTAATTTGAGTATTTGGCTATATCTGCAGTTGTATAATCTTTCAGCTCTTAAAATCCAACTCTTTGCAATTATTGTATTTTTTTTTTGTTTTCAATAGCCTCGCGCTTCCGCTTGCGAGGAACGTACTGCGATTGCCTTTGCTGAGACATTTTTCTGTAAACGTAGTAGTCGAACTGGACGATGAAAATGTTGTTTCTAGTGCCCACAGAAAATCAAAGCATTAGAACAGTAAGAAGATCCAAAGACTTCAGCGCCAACATATGATTAGGGCGTATCTACTTATGTAAACAAACATTTCGTTTTCTAATTTATAGGAAGTTGATTACAATTCCTTCAAATTGAATATATCAGCGGTTAGAGATCTCATCTTCCTAGAAGAGTGCTTAATTTTTATTTGTGCCCTTATGTTCAAGAGAAAATATCTACGAAAGCCATTGTTTACAAAGTAGATTCGCCATAGTCTCATGTTGGCGCTGCAGCTTATTCACTTTGACCTGTCTCCTCCGGTACATTTTGCTTAATATTTCATTTTCTTGACGGCTTTCTTTGGTGAATTATGAAAATTTTACTCAAACAAATACGCTTATACTGTTAAAATCAATTGATCGTCCTGAAAAGGACGGTGATATTTTAACGCGTTGGAAAATAATTTATCCATTAAATATCCGGCATTGCTTTGTCTCCCATACCACAACCAGACGGACCGTGGCGGGAGAGCAAAGCCTTGTTCGATCCGGCAGCACGAAGCTGCTTGCGAACACTGAACCAATTTCGTTCGCCCGCGGCTATATACTAGCGTTAATAGCATAGCCAAGAAAGAAGGGAGTCACGAAAAATGTAGCCCAAAGCAAATTTAACAATAGGGGACGGGCCACAACTGAAAAATCAGACACCGGCTACAAGAAAAGTTGTTTTGAAGAAGAGAAGAAGACATTTGCTACCCGTATTCCTACGACCGTGTTAGGGAAAACACATTTTTCAACCTGTTGATATGCAAATTTGTATGGCGAGCAAAACTGCTTATCATACAGAAATTCAGAAGAAAAATTAGTATCTTCCGCTTAACTCCAACTACCTCTGCTTATCTTCGACAGACAACGCGTGTTTCGTCTGTCAAATGTGCGAGACTTCTTCAGAAGAAGTCTGCACATTGTAGACGAAACTACTGCGCATCTCGTCGAAGATAAGCAGAGGCAGTTGAAGTGTTAAATGGAAGCTACTGGTTTTTTCTTCCTGATTTCTGGTTACAGGTATTCCACTAAACAGCTCAAACCCTCTAGGATTCTACTTATACTGATGGAACTTCTTTCAAATTTCAATGCAGAAACATTTGTGAGTTTTCTGATGGGAAAATGAGTTGTATGAATGAATTCATTCCTGTTTACTCGAACGAGAGTTAGGGGAACGTCCATTAATTACGTCTACGCAAAATAGAATTTTACAGCCCCCCTCCCCCCCCCTTGTCGTACGCTTTTTGTATGGACCTTTCAAATTTTTTTGTATGGATCGTCACGTTTTACTAAACCCCCCCTCCCCCTTACTGCGTGACATAATTAATGGACCTTCCTTTATAAGCGGTTCAAAAAATCTTTCACTTTTGCGTAACGCTCTCATTTTTCAAAATTTTGGGATGTTACCCGGTATAGAAAAGAGAAACGTAGTCCTACGTTAAAAATGGGGATATATCACGATAGATCTAAAATCTGGTCGCAGTGATGAAGATACTGACACGGAAAAAAATCATGGTTAAATAATATTAAAAGTAGTGAAAATCCTGGTTTTCATGCACCTTCGCTCTATTTTTGAGAAAATTAACACATACACCGGGTTGCGTCTATACCCGTACACATGCACCATGTCTTGATAGTATCATACACCGGTTGGATACATAGATATTTCAGAACGTTAAGCAAATGATACACCGGTTATAATTTTTAAGCGGAGATTATGATGATGATGAACTTTTCTGAACTATTTGCACAGAACGTAAGTATATCTTGAACGACCAATAATGATGAAGTTTGAGTGCCCTAGTCGCGACGGTTGAGATCACACATTTTACACGAACCCTGCAATTTTGTTTTTCTTGGGTACATAGCATGAATTTTATGCTGTTGCACCTGCACTGGAGATTCAGTTGGTGCCCAACTGGAAATTTGATGCCTACAGAAGACTACAGCCTTTCCTCGTAGGTACTCGTGAAAATCCGTTTGACACACAGTACCTGAGTGGGATCGTTCATCGGCTGGTTTCCATGGTTGCGGTTTGTCTGCTGGGAAACGATTGCGCAAGTATGCGTGAGTGTAGGAGAGCAATCACACCTGGGTGCTGAAGGGTTAACGAAGGGGTCGAAAGGCCATCCGGGTTTTCGAGTGGGGCTTGAAACCACTGCCGCTGCTGTTTTTTTTATCCCTGCTTCAGCTTGACGTTTTACAGAATCATGGATTTGACTGCGTCGGTTGACGAAGTTTGACCGGATTCTTCCATGCCGATGGGATGCGTCGGCAATCCGCACAGCAGCAACGATTGCATCTCGTTGCTTACGGCGAGGCTTCATCTCCCGCCTGTTTATGGTTCGTCCGTACCATAGCATGAACGTTATTCTCCTTCGGTTGTCTTTACATTTTCCAGCCAAATCGTAGTGAACTGCTGCAGCAAACTGATCCGCCAGTAAATGTCGTCATCCTGGAAAGCCTTTTCAGCTTTTCCCAGCCTTTTTTGCGTCCTTCGCGGCCAGCACCAAACTGTAGTTGTCCTCCTCCAAAGTGAGACATGGGCGCCAACGCCCTGAGCTTCGTGTCTTCATCCAACAACTCACCTTCTCGTGGCTCCATCGCGCTCCACGTACCATCCTTGGATGAAGAACATCTCTCACCTTCAACGCCCACGTGACGTACTTTTCTCTTCCTTTGAGTTTCTTCACCGTCGAACGGCAGCACCGCTTCCAGCCTTCCGCACGACTCGGCGATCCACAACCGCATTGCTCGTTTTGATCCCGATCCCGGCACGCTTCCAGCATCTGCTTGTCTTGAACTTCCGAGAAAATCTTTTTGAAAACACTTACGGCTTCTGGTTATGCCCTGTTTGGCTGGGCCCATAAAAGAGGGCGAACACGTAATTATTGCGACACCGAAAATGTCATGCCAATTTTCTTATAATGTTTAGAATCAAACCAAAATTTTAGGGTAGTTTTATACATATATTTACTTCAAAAATCAAAAGAAAAGTTAATCGATGGAGCCTTGAGTGTAAAATTGAACGCATTTTCGCTTGATGCCCTCCATCAAAGTCTTTACAGTGTCATCCGGTACCAGTTTCTCAGTTTTTTTTCCATTTTTCTTAACATGTCCTTCTCGTCTTTGACTGCCTTCTTGCTCTTCCGAAGTTCCCGCTTCATCATTGCCCAGTACTGCTCCACCGGGCGCAGCTCCGGACAGTTTGGCGGATTCATGTCCTTTGGAACAAAATGGACAGAATTGGCCTCATACCACTCCAGGACACTTTTAGAATAGTGGCATGATGCCAAATCTGGCCAAAATAGCGGAGTTTCGTCGTGCTGCTGCAAAGAACGGCAAAGGCGCTTCTCGAAGGCACTCAGATTTGTAGATCTCGCCATTTACTGTGCCCTTTGTCACGAAAGGCTCACTCCTCAGTCCGCAAGAGCAGATGGCCTGCCAAATGAGATATTTGGAGGCGAATTGACATTTTCTTCTTCTTAAATATGTCGTCCACCTAGAGGCTTGCTCTTGCCGGTGAAAAACTCCAACCCCGGAATTTGCTTAAAATCGGCTTTTATATACGTTTCTGTCGTCCATCACACAGCAGCCATATTTTGTCAGCATCTTCTCGTAGAGCTTCCGTGCCCGAGTTCTAGCCGTCGATTGTTGCCACTTCATCGCGGTTTGGGAAGTTCTGTACCTTGTCATGTATGTAGTCCAGCTCTCTTCTTTGCATTCTGGACGTAGCTCTGCGACATGCCGATCTTTTAGCCAAATCACGGCTTGAGACGTTGGGATTTGCTTTAATCATCTGCTTCACTTTTCCCTCCGTCTTTTTTGTTCTCCGGTCCCGGTTTTCTTCCAGCTCCTTTGCCGTGGTCCAACGTCAACCACTCCTGGAACCGCTTCAACACTCTGGAGACGGTTGAATGGTGAATGTTCAACATTTTCCCAACTGCCGGTGCGACAGGTCAGGAAATTCCAGGTGTTTGGAAAGAATTTGTTCTCTCGACTCGCGTTGGTTCACCTCCATTTTCGTTGAATCGACCCGAAACACGACTTCGAGTTTGACAGCATGTAAACAATACACATCAACGAGAAAGTGTGTAAAATTTGATTGATTTTTACCCAATGGTAAAAAAGTTATGCCCTGTTGAATGTGTCGCAATAATTTCGTGTTCGCCCTTTAACCTATCGGATTTGAAAGATGGTTTGATAGGATCAGTAAGGATAGTGGAATAACAAATGTTATTTTACATCCAAATATCATACCACATTTCAATACTTCAGGAATTCTTCGATCCCACCAATTTTGAAAGATTCTTAGGAGAAACCAACAGACTAACACAGACTACTCATTTCTGGCACACGATGCTCTCTCTCTCGTGGTTTCATACGTTTCCCTAGCTAACAGATTCACCGACGGTGAAAGCGGATATTCTTTGATAACGGGGTATAATTTAAAAATAAGAATGATTTTAACTCTCTCATACCAAACCACAAACATGCACAGAGAAAAGAGATATTATGTGAATCAATGCTCTCGGTTTTCCCAACATAATCGCATGTTTTTGTTTTGTTCCAACTTGTTCAGTCGTGTTCAAAATGCCGTCGACGCAAGAAGCATTACGCGAGCGGATTGTGTGAACCATTTTAAAACCTAGAATGTTTCAGTTTCAACCATATATCCTATCCCGGCATTCTCAGGAACAGCTCGAAGGATTGGTAGTGGGATAATCTATAGTACTTTTAACAACAAGGATTCGATTAGTCAATCTGATGCAGTACAAAAAGTTGAAGACTACTCAACCTCACATCTGCAAGACGTTGAAGGAAATAGGAATAGTCTGCCACAAGAAATCAAGAGCACCACAGTGCAACAGATACCAACCGTAAAATTCCAATGCCGCTGGATGACCCGAAATTACTCCGGAAAATGTTTCGTTTTGGGATGATGAACGCTACTTCCTTCTCTCAAAAACCCACATCCCAGGAAACGATTTATACAGATCGACAGACCATAGCTGTCCTGGCCACGTCCTTGCAACTGGTGGGGATAAGGAAGGAATGTTAGTCCGACACTTGCTTAAAAGAGATGCGGAGAACTCCACGACCCCTTGTACGTGTCACGGGAAAGCTTGAATTTTGATAGTAGGGAGGGTTATCTTTAGGATGCGCTCAGCAAGCGATGTTTGCAATTTTAATATATAAATATTTAAGAAATTAAGTTAGTTTTTCCGTTGTCGGTTGCCGGAAAGCCAAAATATCCTGTATGTACCAAAAAACCGCAATCCAACAAATTTGCCCCATCGTCGCCCGATTGCATGTTTCTTTGGATATTTGAGTTAGCTGGTGCACTAAAACAACTGGAGAGCCAAAGATTGTAAACAACTGATTAATAGAATCAAAAGATGCATTTGCCAAATCAGTAAAGAAGCTGTACAACGCTTCTGTTCAAACATATGGACAAAGCTTCGTCGAAACATGACGAACCGTATTCAAATGTTCATTTTTTTCTTAATTAAAGAGACGTTACTACAAATTAGAAGAAAAATTAGTATTCTCCATTGAATTCAACTATCTTTGCTTATCTTGACAGATACGCGTAGTTTCGTCTATAATGTGCAGACTGCTTCAGTGTCTCGTACTCGACGAGTTATTAGTACGAGACACTGAAGAAGTCTGCACATTATAACGAAATACGCATAATCTATCAAGATAAGCTAAAGGTAGTTGGAGTTAAATGGAAAATACTAATTTTTCTTCTAATTTCTAGTTACAGATATTCCACTAAGTGGTCGGCCACTCTAAGAAGGGTGAAAGAAATTTGAAGTTCCGAACCTGATGGTCCATGCCTGGGTCACATCCCAGGCCGGCGAGGGACCCTAGCTGGTTGACCAGCTGAGAGCAGTGCAAAAAATATCCATGGGTCCGGGTCAAACCAAGGCCGTCCAAGTAATGCCAAATTATAATTATGCCAACTGAACCTGAAGCTGCTTGCATTTTCCGATATTTATGCCGAATGACCGTAATGTTTTTAATTTTTCTTTGTTTTATGCCAAACGGCCTTTATGCCAAATGACTATTAATTATCAACAACATCTTATGCTAACCGACTTTATGTCCTATGGGGTAGCCTCGGGTTGGACTTATGACGCCCCTGGTCCTTGATGTTGCTTGACTATGTAATACATAATTGCGTCAACTGAGGTAGACTTTGTATGCGATGCTTTGTTATATTTCTTCGGTCTCGAAAACGAACGATGTTCCGGACTCGAAGAGTTTATTTCTTGAATAATTCTCAACAGGTCGACCTTACTTTCTTACCCTTACTTACAACTGTGAGTTTACTAATCCAAATCCATCCATGTTTTTCACTCCC
>JASCZW010017771.1:0-16538 GCA_034211315.2 Aedes japonicus
GTATTTGTTGACTGGACAAGGGTTCGTGGAGTCGCCAGTCCCTTGTCATGCGAAGACACGCGGCCTTCTGGCCGTAGTCTTCCGAAGGTCCTCACTGAGATCGGCTGACCCTGCTACAAGAAGCCATCACATAGGCTATTCTCTTCGAACAACCTGCTGAGAATAGTCCTGCAGCCATAGGGAATCCTTGCACTGATGGTGGGTTCTTATTACACATCACATCACATCAAAAGATAATCGATGCTGTTGTTTGCAACGTTTCTTCTATATAGGGTGAGGGGATGTAATGTTAGCCCAGCTCTTTTTTTCGGCCTATGCACCATATATGTCATTAATTCAACGATAATCAACAAAATTATGCTGCTATCAAAATGACCGATTCAATTCAAAGCAATTCAGATATTATTAATCAATTTGCTGTAGTTTACTTCCGTGTAACTAAAGATTTTCTCAGCTTTTCTGACATCATTATTTCGCTGGTTAAGCTGAATGCTGCCTTGATGTACAGAAAATATTCGCACGTTATAAACTAACAGATCACGCATATGAAGTAATAATTATTTAACGAGAAAACGGTGGACCCAATGTTAGGGACATATTTTTTTCTTCGGTCCCAACTATGGCCTAATGTCTGAATAACTTAGTAAAAATGTTGTTATTGGAAAATTGTCCATGGAAATGTATGAGTTTCGATTAGACATCTCATCTAAACACAAACCAAAGGAACAAAACTTATGCAGAATTAATTATTATTTTTTCATGATAATAAGGCCAATAAATCATATGTAAAAATCTCGTAAGTATTTCAAAGCATATTAGGTTTAGTTCGTTTTAGGAAAAATCTCCATGTGCGGAAGTAACGATCTTTGATGAAGTTTGCAGAAGCAGATACTTTCTCATCTCCATGCGAAGCTCCTGATCGGATACTACCGTTCAAATGCCCTCCGCTCGTTTTCAAACTTGTATCTTTCAATTTCAAAGCCTGCCGTTGCAGTATACGGAACTATCAATACACTTTCTCTTCATATCTATTCGTTCTAGCAATAAAATTACTATCCACTCCTAGCGCTTTGCATGGTGTTGAGAAATTATCTGCTTCTGCAAACTTTATCAACGATCGTTACTTCCGCGCAAGGGAGAATAAAAAAAATAACAATCAAAAAGTGTAATTTATTTAAGTTTAATTCAAATAAGGGGACGTTCATAAGCCACGTAAAATTAAGTAGGGGAGGAGGTTGAAAGGCATGACTTGGTCAAGGTCTTAACGCCACATTAATTTAAAAACCCGAATTAATCCACCGATGGTGGGACTGAACCCTTCTTACACTACACCAGAATTACGAACTCTAATGTGGCCAATATGGTACTGGATACATATTTTGCATCGGAAATTTCAGGAAGTTCCAGGAATATTCTAACAATCCTGAACGTATTGTTCATCGATGTGATTAAAATATTGTCGTAAATAGTGCTTAGCGACCTGTTTATGTTAGTTATATACAAGGGAAAATTACATAAATACTAGAAATTTCGTATAATCAGTCCATAGAATGAATTATTAGACAATCCTTAGCGTCAATTTTGATTAAAGAAATGGATTCAAGATGCTTGATAAGTACATGTTCGTTGAAAATTGTGTGGGGCTACTAAATGGAGACTTTGTGTAATTTTCGAATATACTCAGTTCAAAACCGTACTACTCGAGCCAATCGATCCTGCTCTAATTCTATAGAGTCGCATAGTGTGGCTAATCCGCTGTATGTGCTATACAATACACGAGATGCAGAAAAATAGAATGCAAGCGGCATCGATTGGTGTGATTGGTCTTGTTCAGTTTTAAACTGCAACGAGTATATTCTCATCTCACAATTATCTGCTCTCAGGTATGGTTTTGGTCATATCTCCGTGAAGGATTATCCAATCATAATGAAATTTAGACCAATTATTTGAAGATGTTATAAATTGGATTTAACGCTGACAAAACTAAAATCGGTACACAAATAGCTCAGTATGTAACCGTAGGCTGAACTGTTTGATTACTATAATAATACTTTTTTGTTCATATCTTCGTAATAAACTGTCTGGATGAAAAAGAAATCAATAGCGTTCAATGAGAATGTTTTAGCTTTCATTTGCCGTCAAGAGAACTGAAATCGGTTCATAAATTGCTGAGAACCGATCTGACATAATCAACCACTCCACACACACACATCACACACACACACACACACACACACACACCCACCACACACACACACACACATGTGCTCAATTCGTCGAGCTGAGTTGAATGGTACATGACACTCAACCCCCTGATTTTGAGATTAGCACTTCAGTTTTCAAAATTTCGTCGGAGGAAGAGAAGCAACGCATCAAAATTTTGCACGTGCATCAAACTTTTCTCAAGCGGCGTGGCGAAATTATTGAATGTGGCTAAATCAACTGTTACCAAAGTAATAAAAGTGTTCGGTGAACGTTTGTCGACAGCCAGGAAAGATGGATCTGGGAGAAATTAAAAGCGGGAGGCCACAGCGACGACAAAAAGAGTTGCCCGTAGTTTCCAGCGGAACCCCAACCTCTCCGTCCGAGATGTCACAAAGAAGCTGGGAGTGGCGCCTTCAACCGTGGATAGAGCTAAAAAAAACAAACTGGACTGTCGACTTACAAGAAGGTGGTGACTCCAAATCACGCCGATATACAAAACACGTCGGCCAAAGCACGATCGCGAAAGTTGTACACGACGATGCCGACGAAGTTTGATTGCGTGCTACAGGACGATGAAACTTACGTCAAAGCAGACTTTAAACAGCTTCCTGGACAGGAATTGTATACGGCAACCAGACGGGGAAAGGTGACAGATATTTTCAAGCACATTAAACTGTGAAAGTTTGCTAGGAAATATCTGGTTTGGCGAAGCCATCCGTACCTGTTGCTTGAAGAGCAACGTTTACATTGCGACCGAAACCGACAACCAGGAAATTTATCTGAGCGAGTGCCTACAAAAACGTCAACTGCCTTCCCTGAAGCGACACAATTGTTCAATTCTATTTTGGCCGGATTTGACATCTTGTCATTACGGAAAAAATGCCATGGAGTGGTATGCTGCCAGCAACGTTCAAGTGGTGCCCAAGGACAAGAACCCTCTCAACACGCCAGAGGTCCGCCTAATCGAACAATATTGGGCAATCGTCAAGTGGAACCTTAAAAAGACTCAAAAAGCTGTTGTGAGCGAGGAACGAATGTTTGAAAACACTCATTGTATGACACATATCCCATATGAGTTAATCAACGACAATTATTTTGAAGCATAAAGCTCGAATTTCAAAGCGATAACTTTAAGACGTTTGTGCGCAATTTCGGAAAATTCAATAGATATTTATCATAGAATATCTTTTTAATTTGGCACTGAATGTAACACTTTCTCAATACAAGTTAGGGAAATGCACCTCTAGATAAAGTTGTTGAATTAATCAAGAGCTACAATTTAATCACTCACCATATTCATAAATTAAGCTTATGAAACAAGTTATGCTCGATGCTCGATTTAATGCTCGAGCTCATCATATTCAACACCGATTTCAGCTCGAACAGCAAAGCGTAGCTGTATGCAGCTCGTTCAAGTACTAGGCTGCTTTTCTTTTTGGAAGTGGCTTCACCTCACGTAGGGCGGCAATAACGACCAGCTCCCATGAAAGGAAGCCAACGAAAAGTACACAAGGGCAGAATTAAACTTTATTCCGAGCTCTGCTTCTGAGCCTGCAGTAACCTGAGGCGACCACACGACAAGAGCAAACTTGCTCCAAAAGAGCTAGACATGCACCGAACCGACACACACGCACACACACAAGAAGGAAACCACCATGAAAATTCTTAAAATATTTATTTAATAATTCAGGTTATATTAAAAGCATCCTCCAACCACTTTATTACGTACACGGGTGAATGTTTCGGTGTGCCAAAGAGGGTTTTTTTTCATTCTAGGCAGAAAATCATCCTGACTGGAGGGAAAAGACGTCATCGTTGCGTTGCGTCGGGACTGTGTATCGAAAGCTCTTCTGTTGATTCAGGAGCAAAGTTCGCCGGTGGTCCAGGGGGCGAAACCACTGAGGCCATAACTTTGCAGACTTTCGGGTACACATCAG
This sequence comes from Aedes japonicus, assembly GCA_034211315.2. Taxonomy (NCBI): domain Eukaryota; kingdom Metazoa; phylum Arthropoda; class Insecta; order Diptera; family Culicidae; genus Aedes; species Aedes japonicus. The sequence goes on from JASCZW010017771.1 coordinate 4,143, forward strand.
GTATGGGCATGTTGGCTCAGGCACACGCTATTTCTAAACAACCCAAATTTGTGTACGATGGACTCAAATTCGTCGGAGAGTTTTACTACTCAAAAATGAGTAGAGATAGTTGGGAGTGGTGAGATGGCAGACCGTCAACATCGGCTTGAATCCGATCGATGTTTACTTATTGTCAACGTGTTACTCCTAACCATATTTACTCACTTTTGGAGCTATACTCTCCGACGAATTTGAGACCATTTTACTCAAATTTGGGTTGTTTAGAAATAGCGTGCAACACGATCCCGAATTGATGGGAGATTTGTGTCTCGCCTTCCTACGGCCTTCTCACCTTCTCAGCCGACGGGAAGGAAATGGAAGTAGGGTGTTAGCGTAACATGAGCCGAAACTCTTTTTCACATTGTGATAGAAACAATCATTTGCTCCTTGAGATTGAGTTGTTTGTAATCAAACTCACTGAACAATTGTTTAGCAAATATTTGAAATTACAGTTGCGTTGATTGCAGGTCAGTTAATTTCCCATCAATTCCAACTACCTTTATTGCTTATCTTGACAGATACGCGTTCTTCGTCTACAATGTGCAAGCTTCTTCAATGTCGTTTACTTGTACTCGGTTCGAGTACGAGATAAGCAATAAAAGTAGTTGGAATTCAATGGAAATAATTAATCTAAACAGCTCACTTTCACCAGGGAAAAATAACTAAAAAACCACTAGCCACTTCAACTAAAAATGTTATAGTTTGTTTTATTTTATGGAATAAAGTTCGCAGGAGATGGTTCAGACACATTCAGATAAATTGAGATACAATTTTGTTTGTCGGCTTGATTCCAATCTACTTCAATCAGCTTCAATTCCACGAGCTTATCGTTTACTTCACTCAGTATGGATAAATTGAAATAGATTGTTCAGGTTTACTAACGTCAAAGGATGTGGCAGTGCGTGCTAATGCATCAGCCAATTAATTCCCTGCGACGGGAGAGTAATCAGACACCCATAAGACGACGATGGTGTTAATTTAAATAACTTCCTTAGTTTGGTTTCGACATGCGATTACTAGTTTCGATTGTGAGCTAGCCAAAGTAAGTGCCTTCAAAACCGCCTTTTTTTAAACCCACATAATTGCAAATGTTTCCGTCGCGAAAATAGTACAATACCTCCAAAGCGAGTAAGATTGATATATACTCAGCTCAGGAGAGTCTTCAAGTGCACAGATATCCTAAGTTACAATTTTAGGTTTATTCCAGCCGTAAATTACATTCAGAACAGTTTTGTCTACCAACACTTCCACTATTCTTCTTTAAAGCCGAAATGAACATGATTGACCGCCCGAGGTTGCTACTCCGTTATTGCCAGATCAGCTGTTATTACACAGAGAACCAACAGATGATGCTCGGGACTAGCATACATTCTCAATGTGTAAGAACTGGTGATCCCAAACTAAGGCAATACCATCGCCGGCCCCGCCCGAATGCAGGTCAAGTAGGGAATGGGTAGGAATATGTTGACGTGACACTCGCTTTATTGGAAGCCGAGAACACCTCTGCACTTCCACGAGAAATCACTGGGATGTTGGATAAAATGGTTGGGTTTGTAGCCGGATCCGTTTTGGGTAAACGGTGTGCTGAATTCAACTGACGTCGGCAGCGAATAAGATATCTAACTATGTTCCCGGTTTATGCTCTGCCCAAAGATGAATATTAAAATAGTTTAAATTTTGGCACCGATTTAAACCAACAGTAAAGAGTGTTGGGGCTAGTTGGTGAGGACCGATACCAACAGGGTGGGCACTCACAAGTGTGGGTGGTTTATCTGCGAATTTATTTATTTATTCATTTATTTCGTCAATCGATCTTAGACTACATATTCACACTTAATTCTATCTTCTTAAAGATCGCATAGAAACAAAATACTGTCTTAGGTTACTACGTAACATTGTTAGGTCAATTGATTCACAATGCAGATTATAGAGAGACATCATTCGGTTAATTGGTCCGAATTTCGCATAGTTTGTCCGATTGATATTTAATGCAAATAAGTTCCGATTCCTCAAATGCCGCGAAGGGGTGTAGGAATTTAGACTACATAATAAGTTAGGGGAAGAAATGTGATGTGATACAATATCGTTTACAAAAGAGATCATGGCAAAATCCCTTCGTTCTTTTAGAGTTTGAATGTCAATAAGCATATATCGTGCTTCGTAAGACGGAAGTGGAAATATTGTCCAGCCTAATTTACGGAGAGCATACAAAAGAAATTGTTTTTGTACTGATTCCAATCGTTCTTCATGTGATTTCATAAAACGAGACCATATGACACTACAATACTCTAGAATAGACCTGACATATTCAACGTACAATGTTTTGATCGTATATGGGTCATGAAAATTTTGACCAAAGCGTTTAATAAAACCTAGCATATTGGTTGCTTTATGGATAATTGTGCTGTAATGGTCGATAAAATTAAGCTTAGAATCTACAATAACACCTAAGTCTCTGACTCTCTCGCATTTTTCTACAATTTCAGTTCCTAAAGAAACAGTAATTGGTGGTGTATTTCGTTTTCTACTGAGAGTAATTAACTTACATTTCTTAACATTTATTTCTAGTAAGCTTTTTTTGCACCATATATCAAATAATAATATTTCGTTTATATAAGTTACATTATCTTGATCATTCTTAATTTCCATAAATATTTTCATGTCGTCTGCATAGATGAGAATTCTGACCTGCTTAAGAATGTAAGAAATATCATTGAAAAACAAAATAAAAATCAAAGGGCCTAGATGCGAGCCTTGGGAAACTCCAGATAATACATGAACAGGGTGTGACTTTTTACCATTAAAACTGACTACTTGTTGCCGATTTATTAAATTCGATTGTAGCCATTTACGAAATTTATCCTCAAATCCTATTTTTTCCTAACTTGTAGAAGTAACAGAGGAATGTCAATACGGTCAAAGACCTTGTTAAAATCAGTGTACAGCGCTTCGACAAGGTTGCCGTTGTTCATTGCGTTTAATGAATAGTTTACGAATTCTAACAAGTTTGTGGAAGTTGAGCGTCCTTTGAAAAATCCATGCTGCGAATTTGTTGTAACATTTTGTACTTGGCTGAACAATTTTCTATTGACGATAGCTTCAAAGTGCTTTGGGATGCTTGACATAATAGCAATTCCAAGGTAATCGCGAATTTCAGATTTTTTCCTGACTTATAAATGGGTATTAGGTGTGAGTTTTTCCAAATTTTTGAGAACTGACCTGAATCAGGTGACAAATTGAAGAGCCAAAATAAAGGCAAAGTTAGTTCAAATGCAAGATTTTTCATAAATGCTGGAGAGATTCCCGCACCTTTCGCAGCATCAAGATTTTTCAACCCAGCAAGAATGTCTTGAACATGTACCTGACTAACTCTTATGTCATTTGAGGATGCAGGAAAGAATGTAAAATAATCTAGATCGCGATCATCATCTGAAAATGTCGTGTAAATTTCTTGAAAAAACTTTGCAAACTTGTCACAAATCTCACCAGGGTCTCCAGCGCTTTTGTCATCGAGATGCATTTTTGAAGGAAAGTTGTTTGATTTTAATTTTGTTCTAACATAGGACTTAGGACTTAGGACATGATTTTATTTCACTCTCTGTTCTGAAATTATACTCTTCCAATTCGGAATTGATTGCTGAATTAAGCTGATCACAGATATTCAGATAATTGTGCAGATTGACATAAGAGTTGCTTTTTTTAGTAAATTTTGTGGGCCTTTTGCTTTTGATTTTTCAAATTAACAATATTCCTGTTGAACCATATTGGATATTTGGAGTTATATCTGCGTCTTTTTCTTTTAAGAGGTAATATTTCAATAGATCACATAAATACGTCAGAATTCCGAGTTTGAGGACCGATCCCTCATTCAGCCTAAACCTCGTCTGACACAATGTAGCCTACCCCCCCCCCCCTCCGCTATTGAACGTATGCATGTAATTTACGTAACATTACATAACACATGCAGCAACAAAACACATCTGACATCCACTAATCTGTCACTGAGAAACAAAATCATCACTTAAAATGAAAGAGTCAAAAAAAAAACGAACGACAATCCAATCAATAATGACAAAACCTCAATAAACAGATACTTGACTTCTTTTGCGAATCAACACACCACTCCACAAGAAATGTTCCGAAAATTGCTCCCTATGCCGCTCCAGCCACATACAAAAAATAGCAACCTGAGCAATTTAAGTGCCCGGCCTGATGACCTTCGAAACAATTGAAACATCGAATCACAACATCTCCCAACAAAAATATCCAGACACTATCCTATACTACTTAAAAGGAATGGATTTTGTTCATAGAATAGTTGTTGAAGTTCAGAAAGAGAGATGAGGAGAACTCCTTGACCTCTCATAAGTGACACATGAAATGTTATTTGGGAGAGGATTATCGCTGTTGAACAATGAACACAGATGATACGTAGTGCACAAGCATCCGAGATTTCCTGAAAAATAATATTAATAGAAACAAAGCTTCATGTGATAAGAAAACTATTGAATATTTGGAATAATATGGGAAATAATAGGGAACATATTAAAACAGAAAAGTATTAGAGTTTACATGATTATTGGACCATAAAATTTATAACAATAAATATAAATATTTATGTTAATAGAAGATCTAATTCTTAAAGTAAAAATCCATCAAACCCCAACAACATATGCACTGACTACTAGGGCAAACAATGAAAATGATAGAAATGACAGTAGTCACAAGCAATCTTGAACTCAGCAAACAACCAGGAATAACGCACACACCTCACAACGCGGGCTAGGGGAGTCTAAACCCACAAAAATGCAGAAATGCGCAGCTGAAAATGAAAAATATTACCAAGCAGAGGAAACAAATATATTTATCAATTATGCCTAGGTTTGCGTGGGCAAAACATCAAAATGCTCCACGGAGAACACGACAAATTAACAAGAGAAGGGGCATTAAATAGGAGTATGATTGAGAGTAGTTGTTAAATTTAGTGAAAACCTTTCTTCGGGAAGAAATTGTTTCATATGCCCCTCTCCCTCTCCGACGCAAATCGCTGCACGGTCACTAATCCAACTCACCACAAGGATTATATTATCGTCGAAGCCGAAAACCGGAAAACCCCACTAACGCCAATCGATTCCACTCTTGTTTCGTACGTTTGCACTGTGGCGCATCAAGCGCGCTGTACAGCGCATCTGATGTGCTACACAGCACGCCAGATGCAACACTCTGCCACCAATATGGAAAATCAGTTACATAGATCTGCGTGAGTGACTTTTTCCTGTTCCGAACTGCAACGAGAATACATACAGATCGAAGAGCATTAACGAAAGAAAGCAAAAAACCCAGAGTAGTAGAACAGATAGAGAGAGACAGACAGAAAAACACGCAAACGCCGCACGTCTGGATTTCTCCGTGTAAACTGCGCCTATGATCCATTAATGTTTGCCAATATTTCTTTGTACTAATGTATGCTAGAATGGAGCCATAATATTTAAAACAATATACTTTGCTGAATGTTTGATCCCGTATCCAATTGCAGAAATGTAAGCAAATCACAAGGCATAGGTTTTTCAACATTTGTAGAACCTTGTTTCTTTTTAAGTACTAACACATACACATGGAAAATATGGCTCACAAAATTTTTTTCACTGCGATCAGAACAATGTATCTCTTTGTGTGTCATATTTTTTTTCCATAGAGACTCTTCGTTATAAAACCATCGAGTTCAAAGCTAACAAATACATTCAATCCAAATTGGCTCCGATACAACCGCAAGCTAGCAACACAAGTAACGTTCAATACACTACCACTACCACGACACTAGCTCCTCTTGCGTTGTTGATTCTGCTGCCATGACAACCATGGCGATGGGACGGATGAAGAAAATTTTATTCGATGGAGGACACTTGTTTTTCATTTTCACTTCCTGGGCCCACATTTGAGTGAGATTTTCGATGCTCAACAGTAGCACCACACTCCGAGGAACATTTTACGACGAAATTGTAGGTATTACGGGTGAAAACACACAAAAAAAAAATGCAAATACCACACGCGCGAACTGGTTTGCCACACAGGACTGAAGCGACTGTCATCCACGAACAGGGATGCCAAATATTTTTTTCAAATATCTGTGATAAGAATTTGAAATGTCTGGGAATGTATGTATGTATGTATGGTAGCCACCATCCCCTCTAGCCCTTGGCTTGGATGCAGCTCCACTTAACAGCAAGATCAAATTGGGCCACCGATCTGAATTCGCACTATCGCTGTATGAAGGGCCAAAACCGGAGGGGTGGACCCGTAAGCAGAGACACTTACACGAAATCCACGGGAAATTAAGAATCTCCTTCCAACGATATGATCCAACAAATCGAATAACACAATTCGCAATACTCATTAAGCTTTCTACAGGATGGCTTGTTAAGAAGGGCGCGTCACTCTCCCTGAAACTGTTGGAGTAGAACTCGCAGCACCACACTCGAATCGGTAGGATAAGAAATGATACTGTTTGTTCCCTCCTAGACTCAGGCAGTCAATCAAACCATCGTCCAGTTTCAGCTTGAATGATACCCTGGTGCTCCCTCCCAAACCAGTATTTATTATATTTATATAAATATAGATGTAATGTAATAATAATATGTTATATATGATTATATAGTAGAGCAAAAATTATATAAGGATATTTAGTTAAATTATGTAATAGTTGGAGTTCACGAGCCTATGATAACCATGTTAAACTAAATTATTTAACCTGCTGAAATAATAATATTAAGGCAGTAATAATAATATGCAGCTTCGTACCACTTTGTATCACTGATGGGTGACTGTATCTCTGGAATGTGAAAGTCATCTTGTTATTCATTGAGGTATAAATATCAATAAAGCATTCAATTGTATATAAAACCATAATATTATATTATTACGTATTTAATCATGACATATAGATATGTAACCTTCTGGAATGAAGAGCATTTATTAATTTTGATTATTATTTGATATAATGTAAGAAATTAATTATACCGGCCGGATCACCAAACTGAAGCAATTAAAATTTTAATAATTACTAGCTGATCCCGGGGCGAGCGTTGCTACGCCTGCAACTAAATGAATGAACATTACATACTTACTTAACATGTTTTATATTTCCATTCTTTTGTCTTTGTGTACTTATTTTAACATTTGAAGTGTTTTAGCCCATTGGGCTCTTCAGCTTTGTTTAATTTTGTGTGTTTGTTTTGTTGATAATATTTATGTTTTACATGAATTTTCTGTCAGCCCTTGGGGCATTGTTAGCTTTAAAATTTGATAACCTACCTAATCTACAACTAAAACTACAATTGGAAAATCCTAGGGTGGGGAACCAGATTCCGAATGATCTGGTGATCCGATGTCAGGCAGCGTGCCCTGTACCGATTGATAGACTCACTAAAGCGATCGTCGAGCATTTTTATCTCGGCCAGACGGTGGACCTCAGATGTTCTTGTCCTCGGAGGGTGTTCAGGATCATCCTGAGGAACTTATTTTGGACACGCTGAAGTTTCAGGTGATGTGTTTTTGCGCAGCTCTCCCAGATTGGCATGCCGTACTCGATGACTGGAAGTATGATTTGCTTGTAGACAGCAAGCTTGTTTTTCAGGGATAATGTAGACCTTCTGTTGATCAATGGGTACAGTAGTTTCAACAGAACGTTACACTTTGTGACAGTTTTGTCAACCTGTTCTCTAAAAATAAGCCTGCTGTCTATGGTAATGCCAAGATAGACAGCTGATTTGGCCCATTCCACCGTTGTGTTGTTTAGTCTTATATTACAATCCTCAGGCGGAACAAGTCTAGGAGAGTTGGAGTGTGGAAATAGAATGACCTGGGTTTTCGCCGCATTGATACAGATCTTCCATTCGGTGAAGTATTCAGACAGAACATTCAGGCTACGCTGCAGTTTCGCTGTAAGCGCTCTTATTACCCTACCATTGTGGACGACTGCGGTATCATCGGCGAACAACGACAGAGATCCATTTTCAGGGAGCGGGGTATATCCGAGGTGAATAGGTTGAACAGAAGTGGACCTAGTATACTTCCCTGCGGAACACCGGCGGAAATCTCCTGTGCATCGGAAACTGCACCTTGCAGCGAAACACGGAATGTCCTGTCCGACAGATAATTTTTAATTATCGTCACCAGATAGATGGGAAGATTGTATCGATGCAGCTTGTACACCAAGCCATCATGCCACACGTTATCGAAAGCCTTCTCGATGTCGAGAAGTGCCATGGCAGATGAATTCGAAACAGACTTGTTCCGTCTGAGGATGTTACTGACTCGATTAAGTTGGTGAATTGTCGACCGACCACGTCGGAAGCCAAATTGTTCGTAGAGCAAGATGTTCAGCTCATCGGCAGATGAAAGAAGCCGACGGTGGATTGCTTTTTCAAACAGTTTTGATAGTCCTGAGAGAAGGCTGATGGGCCTATAGCTCTTGGAAAATGAAGGATCTTTCCCAGGTTTCTGGATAGGAATGACTTTGGCTGACTTCCAACACGAGGGGAAGTAGCTAAGTCGGAGGCATTGGTTGAAGACCATCGCCAGATGGTTATAGAACTGGTGGCTCAATTGCTTGAGCTCCAAGTTCATGATATTATCGAAACCTGGGGCCTTCATGTTCTTAGCCGCTTTGATATAGGTCAACAATTCGTCAGCTGAGACCTCCAACTCTTCCGAAAAGTCATTGGGACTTTGATGGATGTGGTTTACAAGCTCGCTAACGGCAGCTTCGTGTGGACTGACGATGTTTAGTCCAAGATTGTGGGAGCTGACGAAGTGTTGACCTATCTCAACAGCCTTCTCTGCAGGAGTAATTAAGCGATCCGTGGAGCGATTGCTGTCAAGTGGGATCAACGGTGGAATGGGTCTTGGCTTAGTTTTTAAGATTTTTGTCAACTTCCAGAACGGCTTTGCACAATCTGGGAGAGAGCGGATTTTGTCGGAAAAATTGTTGTTCCTGAGGTCCACCATTCTGGCCTTAATAATTTTAGTCATCCGATTGCAATGACTTTTTAAAGTAGGCAAACCAGTTCGCTGGTATTGCCGTCGGGTAGCGTTGCGCAATTGGATCAGTTCTTTGGTGGGTCTATCAATGGGTACAGAGTCACTCACCTGATCTATTACCGGTACATGTTGATCCCGGGCCTCGGAGATCGCTTGCTCGATGCTCTGCAGCTGCCTTTCGATGTCATCAACTGACTCAAGGTGCATATCGAAATCGATGTTGTCGTCAACGTGTTGTAGTTCCGTCTGGTGATACGATGCCGGTTGACCGAGGAGCCAACTTGAACATTACATAGAACTGACGCTTTTTTATGAGTTTTTTTGAGTAATAAGGAGTTCAAACTTCTATCAGCACATTCTTGTTACCCAGACAATACACAGTTTGTGGCTTAGTTACCTGGATAATTCTCAGGATTGGTTGAAATTTGTGTTTGAATTCACCATAGAAACATTTCTTGCATTCAAAAAACCCCACATACCATTTTTGATTTCATTTGCTTGATTAATTCTCAAGCTATGCAGAAATTTGTGTTTCATTTGTATGCGAGCCGGAAGGGGGAAGCGGTCTCAAACAATCATAAGAACCTTTCCCAGCCCCAAAAATACCTGCATACATATTTTCACTCCGATCGGTCAGACAGACAGTCAGACAGAAATCCATTTTAATATAAATAAAAATTCTGTTTCCAGTAACCCCACATGCCAAATGTGGTTTCATTTACTTGAATAGTTCTCGGAGTTATGCAGAAAATTGCGTTTCATTTGTATGAGAGCCCCCCAGAGAGCAGAGTGGTCTTAAACCACCATAGCAATATGTCTCTCCATCAAAAAATTCCACATGCCAAATTTGATTCCATTTGCTATATTAGTTCTTGAGTTATGCAGAAATTTGTGTTTCATTTGTTTGAGAGCCCCCCCCCCCTCGTCCAGAAGGCGGAAGAGTCTCAATGACCATAAAAACATTTCTCTCCTTCAAAAACCTCCATATGCCAAATTTGGTTCCATTTGCTGGATTAGTTCTCGAGTTATGCAAAAATTTGTGTTCCATTTATATGGGAGATCCCTCCCTCCACTTTTAGAAGGCAGAAGGGGTCTCAAATCATCATAGGAACATTTCTCTCCTTCACAAAACCTCCATATGCCAAAAATGGTTCCATTTTCTTGATTAGTTCTCGAGTTATGCATAAATTTGTGTTTCATTTATATGTGAGCTCCCCCCTTTAGAAAAGGGGAGGGGCTTATATAAGCATTGAAACAGTATTCATCTACAAAAACCTCCACATGCCAGATTTGGTTCAATTTGCTTGATTAGTTCTCGAGTCATGCAGAATAGTGTATTTCATTTGTATCGGAGACCTCCCTCCCCCCCCCTTTTAGGATGGGAAGGGGTCTCAAACCAACATAGAAACATTTTTGTCTTAAAAAACCACCACATGCTAAATTTCATTCCGTTTGCTTGATTAGTTCCCGAGTTATGTAGAATATTGTGTTTTATTTGTATGGGAGCCCCCCCTTTTATGACGGGGAGGGCTCTCAAGCTACCATAAAAACCTTTTTTGCCTTCAAAAAACTCACACATGCTAAATTTGGTTTCTTCTGCTTGATTAGTTCTCGAGTTGTGTAGAAATGTGTGTTTCATTTGTATGGGAGCCCCCTTTCCCAGTGAAGGGAGGGGTCTCAAACCATCATAAGATTATTCTCCGGCCCCAAAAATCTCTGCATACATAATTTCACGCCGATCGGTCCTTCCGCTCGTGAGTTAAATCGTGACAAAGGAAACCCCAACTCATTTTTATTATATAGATTTTAATACTTCTTCCATAATATTATATTTATGATATGCAATTAATAATGATGAACAGCTGTGTTCCTCTGAACCGCTCAAATAGTAGTTGATGATCGTGTACTGAAATGTTAAGGTTATATTACGCCATTTAATGGAAGGAAGGAATTAAAGGTTGAGTGGTCGAGAGAGTCGTCAACATTTCTATTAATGAAAATATGCTAGAGCTTGTAAAAACATGCCCAGAATTTGAAATGTCTGGGAATGTCTATACAAGTCTGTAATTTTTTTTTAGAAAATTAGTCTTTTGTCAACGAAAAGACGTAATAAGAGAGCGAGTTATGTCATTATCGATTATTGGTGTGATTATGTAAACATGTCTGCATCTATTTCTTGGATTGTATGCAACCTCACACTATTGTTTCATATTTTTAAAGTGACACTTGAAGCATTCGCATCGATGACACAATTTTCTATAGTTGTTTTTCCACTGTAATTTTGTTTCGAGTTTTGTATTTTAAAATCAAAATTTAGTTTTTATTTGATAAATTCAGCAGACTTTTTTTTGATTCAACAATAACCATTGATGATGTGTACCATATTTTAATATGGTGTCATCATCACTCATGATCATCAATATCATTATGGTAATATGAATGGTTTTTGGATAGACTGCTTCTTCAGTAAGTCAGTGATTATCTCTTAAATTTCAGGGAAAGTCTCTCCTGATCATCTGCAAGGCATTTTGCTTTATTCTAGGAAGTTTCCTCCTGAACTTCAGGCAAAGTTCTTCATGAACTTCTTGGCAGTCACTCCTTATTTTCTGCGAAATTCTCATTTAAGAACCTAACCTTACCTTCCAGAAACATTTGGTAATTTTTTCCTAAACTTTGAGAAAGTACTGTCCAGAATTTCTCGGAAAATCTTTTTAAGTTGTTAGAAGTCTCTTCCTGAACTTCTGAGAAGTTCTTTTCTGAACTGCCGAAATCATTTCTTTTGATCTTCAGGGGTGTATTCTCCTGAACTTTAGGGAGCTTTGTTCCTGAATTTCTGAGAAATTCCTGCTTGAACTACTAGAAAGATCCCCCTATAATTCGGGAAAGTTTCTTCCTGGTTTTATCAAAAGAATCTACCATAACTTCTGGGATTTCGTGAACTTCAAGAAGTTCTCATTCTGAAATGCTGGAATTTTCGATTCGGAACTTTAGGGACGCTCGCTAGAACTTTTGGGTTATTCCAACTAAACTTTTTGTCTCTGCGCAACTTCTGAGAAGTCCTCTTGTGGACTTCTGAGGAATCCTTTACTGATTTTTTTTTTAAATTCCTTCTTTAACCTACAGGTAGTGTCCTCTCGGGTAGGTTCCTTCCTAAATTTGGGGATGGTTTTTCCTGAGCTTATTCTTTCCGCTCCCATCCTGAACTGCGAGGAAAATTTTATTCCAAAATTTTTAGGAAAATTCTCTTAAATTTGTTCTTGAAGTTTGTTCTGGGAAGTTTTCTCCAGATATTTGGGGAGTTAGTTCCAGAACTATTGG
>JASCZW010017772.1:0-16526 GCA_034211315.2 Aedes japonicus
ATAAAGACTGTATCGAAAATAAGAAATCCACATATTTTTCTTTCAAATATAAAAATGTATGTTCTATTCAAACAAATGGATGATTCTTTATAGTATGGAATATAACTTGAAGATTCTGAAGATTGGATGAAGTTATTATTATTCCTTCACAAATTTGCGAATTTTTGATCGAACATTTTTCATAAAGTGTTTCATCCAAGGAGTGGAACGCTCAGCTCACTTTTCTACTGTGCTATTGTGTGTGTGTGTGTGTGTGTGTGTGTGTGTGTGTGTGTGTGTGTGTGTGTGTGTGTGTGTGTGTGTGTGTGTGTAAATGTTTGTGTGTAACAACAAGCGTTGCAATGTTCTGGGAGTTCCCGTAATGTGCCGAAGGTGCCGCTGTGTTGACAGCCTAAATTGTTATTTTCTACTGCGCTTGGCAACCAGGTAATGCATAATGGCAAGGTTGCTGGTTTCGTATTTCTATAAGCTCAACTGTCAAAACTGTGCCTCAGTGTGTCACACATGGGGTATGGATTGAAAATCAAAGTGCCGCTGTTAGGAAACTTATTCGTCGACTGTGTGAGACATCGTGGCTGGCACACTGTTCTAAGCGTCTTACCCTTGGTTTCATCACATTTTTTGGACGCCATAGCCCATTTTTTTAAACTCCTGTAAACTTTCTGCTGCTTCATCAGTCTTTTTGAAAACCCTCTTCACAATAGCCCAATAGCGTCGGATTGGCCGATGCTGATGGCAATTTGGCTGATTGATGTCTTTTTCAACGAATCTATACCCTTTTCCTTGATCCAATTGAGAGTTGTATTGGCGTGGCGTAATACGCCGACGCTAAATCCGGCCAAAGCAGTGCAAGGTTACTATGCTTCTGGTATAAAGGAAACAACCTTTTCTGAAGACACTCAGATCGATAGATTTCCGCATTGATATTTCTTGGCAATTCACTGAAATGACGATGGCTCCAGCAACCGTATGAACATGTAGAACAGCCCACAGTTAGCCACTTTTGACGACCCAGCTCTAAGCAATCTGAAAAAAATCCTAAATAATTACATTGGACTTGTATCTGGATTGGATCCAGTGGATCCTAAACAATAAGCTTGTACTGACAAAAAAAAAATTAATGCTTCGTGCAAAATCATTTCTCAAATTCATAAACCGAAAAAATGAGAGACATACTCGTGCATAACAAACTGATTCCCACTTCTATTTCAGCGAGCGTCCACAGTCTGGCAACGCCCGTCGGCTCGTTCGCTTCCGGTCCCATCATGGATCGCTGGGGATGCAAACCGGCCCTCATGGCAGCGATCATACCCCTCATCATTGGATGGATCTTTCTAGCGACAGCGTCATCACACTTCCTCATTCTGTTCGGACGCATCGTTGCCGGCATCGCCGTTGGATTAATCGCCGCCCCCGCACAGGTATGACCACTTTTGAAAATCAACTACAACTTCTTTTCCGACGACGGGACTTTCCGTTAAATTTCCATAACAAACATCGCCTGTCACTTGATCGCATAATTTTTTACGTCATCGCCGAGCCGAGCATCAGACCGACCTGTTCGGCTGAAGAGCCAACGAACGACCTTGCTGGACAGTTATTCGATCTGCGACACAACGACGACGACAACTTACGTTCGCCAATTTTCAAGATCAGAAAGTTGCCACTTTCCTTAATTTATGCCTACTATCAGGACATGGGGATGGTCAGTCTTCTTCGCACTCACAAAACCTCCGGAACATTGTCGGAAGAAACTGCGCAACCCAACGGGTTTCAAAAGTGCGAAAATGTCTCAATTAGATTGAATCGGCGTAACAAAGTGCCAGCCGGCTCAAGTGGTCGTCGGCAGTTGTAGCCACCCACTCGATCTGACTTAAGCGGTATCGTCCACTTCCACTTGCATAAAGCCATTCATCCGTAGTAATCCCGACCAGGAACTCGTTCCCGCGCGGATCTTGATTTATTTGCGTACCAAGAAGCGATGCTGATGACCATTTGTCGCGTCGGACCGTTGTATTCGAGAAAATTTATGGACTTCGTTCGAAATCGTTCTGAACAGCGGTAACCCGCCCGGTACCGTAATGCTGCTAGCTAAGAAGGATGGATGACTTGTGTGTGGTGTGACACTTGCTTCCTACTTTTTGCACATGCTGAATATGAATGGACAGTTTTGCACGACACTGACTACAAGAGAAAGCGGCCCGCCTGGGGGAGGTGTTTATTAGGTCGAATGACCGTGAACCCTGCTCTTGATCGTGAATAATCCACACGAGTGAGGCGAACCCACCGATTGGCTGAGCATTGTCTTGTTGTTGCAACCGTTTCTTAGTCTATTTTAGTCGCGAATGCATACATTTATGGTCTGGCAACAACATCCGTAAACAGTTTTGTATGATGACTTGTTCGGTGGTTCTTGACAATAGGATTGTCAAATTTAAATAAAATTATGGTTGACAATTCGACCAAGATTTTTCATTAGGGCCTAACTAACAAACGTAAACAATGGCTTCTTCCGTAAATTTCTCGTGGCACAAAGGCACCCCATGTAAGCCTCTAATTCTATCGGATAGGTGTACTATCCCTCTTTGATATGACCGTGGTGAATTGATTCGGCGAGTTTACAATGACGAGAAATTCGCGGAAAAAGCCATTGTTAACGTTTGTCGAATTGTCATTTTTCCATGGCGGGGAGATTTGTTTTCAGCAATATTACAGGTTCTCAATATTTGAAAATGAACAATATTCGCTACAACTCTACCAACAATCAATGTGCAACTAGCGATTTGAAATTGGTTCACTGTTGTAGAACCCCTTGGTCCGAATTACACCTTGAAGCCAGCACCTTGCTTTACATAATTGCGCCTTTGTTTTGATTTGCTGTGTTATTTTGACAGAATATTTGAGAATGTGTTCGTGTGAGTTCATTATTAGGGGCGCATTATTGAGCTTGGGACCGATGTGCTCGTATTAACTGAGCCAAGAAAAAAATCGTTTTTGTATGGGACCTACTGGTCTTAGAGTTAGTCTATGACACTACCAATAGTGATACATTCTGAAATTTTATCACTTGAATTACAATTAAAAACATAAATTTATTCATCTGATTTTCCCGGAAATATTTCGTTCTTCATTCGACGGATTGCATGACAAACGACCGATGAAACTCGATGTTTTTTAATGATCATGATCTCCGATTGGGATAAACATTGCTGAAGGCTTGTTCGCGACAAAATATGGACAGTCTCATCAATCTACCACAGGTTAGGCCCTAATGAAAAATCTTTCTCGAAATATTTCTCACCAAAACAAATCGATCAATGCCAAAGCACGACAGGCATGACAGAACAAATCAATTATCTCTTTCACACTCGTTTCGTGTCCTATAATTACGTGACGATGCGCACATCTGAAAGTGTTGAATGTTAACAGATAGATACATTCATCCTAACCATATGTTCATCACATTGATACCAACAATCAATATGCAACTAGCGATTTGAAATTGGTTCACTGTTGTAGAACTCCTTGGTCCGAATTACACCTTCAAGCCAGCACCTTGCTATACACTCTTGCGCTTTTCAGAACCTTCCAGTTCTAGTATCTTTGGCTTTGTTTTGATTCGCTGTTATGCAAAGTGTAGTTTGGAACTAGGGGTTCTACAACAGTGAACGAATCTGAACCCTGCCTTAAACTTGTAGGAGATCTACGCTTTTGAATAATATAGGTAACGTTTAATTTGTGCATAGTTATTTTACCTCTCGTTCACAAAAGGCGACGAATGACAGCCCCCGCTGGCTGTCAACAGATAATAATATATTAGAGAAATCTCAACCAAACGAACTCTTTACCTGAAAAATTGAATTAGAAAATGAAAAGGACGGATGTTTAATGGTCCTAGTTTTAATTTAAACATTCTCGGTCTTCTACACTCAAAAAACAATGCACCTTATATTTAAGTGCAATCACCTATTGATTTGGGCAAAGTGCAAAGTTATTGCTCTGTATTGGTGCTGCACTTATTTTTTATTAAATGTGGTCAAGTACTATTCATGACCCATACAGTAATTAACCATATGTGCAATAAATATATAGTCTTTAAGTGCAACAGCTGAACAGATATTAATTATAGTGTACATGGATTGCATTAATTTGTCCTAGCAAAAATCAAATGAGTTTTTTAATACGTTTTATGTGAAAATGTGCATGGATTTTATTTTATCATAAAAAGGTTGGATTTTTTGTATCTTTCCATGTAATAAAACGAAATGTGTGAATACAAGAGGTTTTATTTGTACTATCGGCGTGCTCTCTTGCGTTCAGTAGCTCTTCTACGGGAATGTAAAAAATGCTCGGCAGACCAGAAAAATATTCAAAATAAACACTATTAACATGGCAAAGAAGAACATCTACAATAATTTTTTGCCTTCAAAAAATTCAGTGACTCCTGCTGGCTAAGTACCTCAACCATCACACGGTAAACTTCACTTTGCTTCTCAATTTTGCAGTTTTCTTTTTCAAAGCAGCTGATTATTTTTCGCGCACGGTTATTTATTTCGTTTTAAGTGCGAAGATGGATAGAATAGCGCAAAGTGAAAACACACTTGAATGACATTTCTCGCCCCATTGAAAATTATATGCGCACCATATCAGTCTCATTGGAAACGAACCTGCGTATTAAGTGACGGGTGTTAAAAATTATGTGCGGCAAATGAAAATCATACTGGCCCACATGATTTCAATTCGAAGTAAAAATTGACCGATTTAAGTGCCAATTTTAATAATAAAAATTATTGATTTTTTTTAGTGTATATAAGCAGTTCATCTCACTTCGCATCGTAGTGCCTTACTGGCTCACGTTACGTTTCCGAATCATGGTGTCTTCTACAAAGTTGTACCTTCGTTGTTTACGCCTTCTTTGGCTTGGAATTAAACGAGGGTAAATTTTACGCGCCTGTAAGATTTCATTTTGTTTTCTTTCCCAAAAAAGGGAGCATTTGATTTTGATTTAGAAAAAAAATGATAACCTACACTCAAAAAAATCTAAACTAACTATTTTAAAGTTCACACTTAACGGTTGACGCAAAGCTCCGTATAAACGGCAACTATACTTGCTTAGTATAAACACAGAGAACAGACATTGATGTCCATATAACTTATCTTGAAAAACGTGTGTAAAAGATAATATGGGCTGCCGGTATAAGAAGCAAGTGCGAGAAAAACTAACAAAACTTTTCAGGTTATGTGCTAGGCATTTTATTGATAAACATTTACAAGACAGTTTTCACCCAACTGCAGCGCCTCCTACCAGGAGCATCATGATTTACATTTGAAATGTCGGTTTAAAGTTTTACACAAGTAGCAGACCGAAGATGAACGTCCGTTCTCTGTGGTATAAACTTGAAGTATAAGGGGCGTAGTATAATGTTGAAATATATGTGCGTAGTTTAATCCAGATTAATTAGAAACTCACATTAAATTGTTTTCCCGCTCTGGATTTGTTTTTGTTTTGTCAAACTAACCAAAAAATGAATGAAACCGAGCACTCCTTAATCTGTCGGTGGGAATAAAAACCGATTGACAATATAATCGAAAACATTCTGGTCGAGTGGATTTTTCGAGGATATTTTTCGGGTGGAAATGTGCAACTTGGACAATGCCATATGCAGCCAATCGGAGCTCTTTTTCTACGTGGTAATATTTCATTTCATGTAACAGAAGTACTACCAAGAAAAAAGAGAGATCCGATTTACTGCCATCGACTAAATCGAACATTAAAAGCTGTTTGGTGGTTTCAGATCACTGATTCGAAATCGGCATAAGTGATGACAAAATTCGCTAGATGTACGCTTTGAAAGCGCATTGAATGTGTGAAAAAAAATATCACACTGAACACAACAAGCATTTTTTTCGAGAATTGATGAAACGTTGATATCATAAAATGACAACATGATTGCGCTCAAGGAGGGACAATACTGCTGTGAAAAATTCTCTCACACAACTTATAGTACGTTCACACTACAGCTTATATTACTTGATATAGATTGTCTTGATATCAAATGACATGTACATTATTTCCAGTGAAAACTAGATGTATATTTGCTGATATCAAGATACTCTATATCACGTAATATAAGGAGTAGTGTGAACGTACTATTAGACTAAGTTTAAACTTTATGAAACGTTACACCCCGTTCACAATACAACTTATGTTACGTGATATAGACTATCTTGATATAAACATCTATGCATCAAGTTTTCAGTGGAAATAATGTGCATGGCATTTGATATCAATATGCTCTATATCACGTAATATAGGTTGTAGTGTGAACGGGGTATTAGTATAGTTTTTATACTATGCGACATGCAAAAACCATGAATGATAAAAATGATTACTTTTTAAACTATCAACAAATAGAAAATTCTCAGAGTGTACCTCACTACTTTTTACAAACGTAAAACCAACGTGTCAGGTCCCGGATGATCTGGTGAGGAGATCTGGGAACAGACTCTCTGAAACCTCTTAACCTAGCCTGGGTTGACGTTCTCCGTGCTTCCAACACCTAAAGATCTGCCAGGCGATGGATCTCGGAGTTTCTAGTACACGGGGGGCTGTATAGAATCATTCTCAGGAAAGTATTCTGAATGATTCGTAGCCTAGCATGATGGGACTTGGAAGCAAGTCCCTAGCAAGCCTATTTCTAAGAGAAAGGGAGAACCTTTTGTTCATTAGAGGGTATAAAGCTCTTGAGGATGGAGAACTTTGTAGATATTCTGTCTACGTGGGATCTAAATAGCAATTTGCTATCAAGGGTGAGAGAGATATACGTTTCCACTCAACCATTCTATGGAAGAGATATCGAAGTGGACTTTAACATTACCAGGCGGAACAAGCCGAGGTTATTTTGAGTGTGGAAACAGAATGGTCTGTGTTTTTGCCGCATTACAAACAAACGCTCAAAATACAAATTACCCGTTAACCAATAAGCATTAGCATAGGTCACGTTTTTATTGTTCGTTATAAATCGGTGTGAATTTGCGATTGCTGCTCGGATAGGCTAGCTCATCTAGGATTTAAAAAAATCCAGAATGTAATAATTTCATAGAATGTCCGATTTTGTAAACGTGTTTCCATACGAAATGTGGTACCGATATGACTAGGAGCACGTTTTCAGCAAAACTGGAGAAGTTTCGTTTCTAGAATTGAACTCAAAAGTGTGGTGCTGGTGGACTTTGTATGGTCAGATTTCTGTACAATTTCTGAATCGGGACGAAGAAGCGCCATCAAGATAAGTAAACGTCCATTATATAGTTTATATTATATTTCAATTTTCTTGCCCATTGCTCCATGTAAAATTTTCCATAGTTGCCATAGAGACGCATTGTTTTTTGTTCTCGCTCCGCGGAATATTTCAAAATAGAATCATTTTTGCAAAAGCTTTGATGACCCAGCAGCATAGCTTTCATCTCAATCGTTTTGCTTTATTGGGAAAAGTTGGGTGAATATTTACGTTTCTCTTTTCTCATAAATTTGTTTCCTTTTTGCTTTTATTTCTTTGGCGACATTGGTGATGAGGAGTGACTCTTAGTCTGAATACTCTTTGCAGCATCCGGATTTCTTAAACGTATGTCAAAGATACACCTGGCAGGAGTCTCATTTTTCCAGGTTCTCTTCGCAACGTGCCCAGGATGTACCTAGTTTGAGTTGGAACTAAATAGTCAGCTAGATTAGGTGACTTATTCACCCAACACACAAAAACGCCTTGACCCGACGGTCTAAATTGACAACGGCAATGGCGAATCCCTTTTTTTTCTGTCTCTTAATGTTCCATTTGATTTCTATTGAAGGTCTACCAATGATCTTCTCAATATATAATATTACATTATTATGATATCTAATTTTCTTGACAAATAACGCATGTATTAATCCAATTAACGCTAGGGAATAATGGATCACCCGCAAAAGGATTGTGTACCTTAAAATTATATTATATATTTTCCATTTTCATTAAGCTAATAACATCAGTGTGCTCTGTAGATATAATGACTGCTTAACCATGTGACAGGGAGGAAAGAGCACCATATGAGAAGAATTTAGAGTCTCTATTTCAGCAATAATTTAGATTTCTTTTTATTTTCTAGCATTGCATATTGATCTATTGAATATATTTATATAAAAGTATTATATTTTACTTGACATGGCTCGGATAGTATGATACCATGTGTCCGCTCGTTCTTCCTGTCCTGTAGATTCTAGGAATGCATTGCGGTTCAGGTCTATTTGTTTGAATCCAGCTCGTTTTATAAATTCTTCTTTGCGGTTGAGTTCACGTAGTGGGCCTGGCCGCTTTGACGCTTGTTTTGAGTCATTGACATGCTGCAAGCATCAATATTGAAAGCAAAAATAAGTCGACGTCATATAGCCCAGTTTTTTCCTAGATGCTTTCTGGAACTGGCTGCGTTTCCATTGAATGAGATTAGATTACATTGGTGATCAACCAGTGGATGCAAGGAAATGGAACAGTACATCGACATTTTAGATATACTATTTTTTATATAAAATTTCAGGTCATCCAAAGTTTCCAAGTTTTGAAAAGTAATTTTATATTTTTTTTTTTCTCGTGGCTATCATACATTGTCTAAACTTTAAGGTTCATAAATACGCAAATACTTCTACAATTGCAGCGGTACAACAATTTGCAGACATGTGTAATTGTTTTTATCATTTTCCATAAGAAAATCCCTTCACTATATTTTATATACTATTCTATATAACATTCCATGTTGATTTTACATTTTTATTACTATCATTACCATTTTTATCATTACTCGGATTTATTTGAATACTAGCTGATCCCGGTGCGAGCGTTGCTACGCCTGCAACTAAAGGAATGAACATTACATAGACCAGACGTTTTTTTTTTTAATGAGTTTGTTTTTTAACCAAGAAAGGGTTCAAACTTCTAACAGAACATCTTTCTTACCCAGACAATACACAGTTTGTGGCTTAGTTACCTAGATAATTCTCAGGTTTGAACGAAATTTGTGTTTGAATTCACCATAGAAACATTTCTTGCATTCAAAAACACTGCATCCCAATTTTGGTTACATTTGCTAGATTAGTTCTCAAGTTATGCAGAAATGTGTGTTTCATTTGTATGGGAGCCCGTCCCCCTTCCAAAAGAGGGAAGCGGTCTCAAACTATCATAAGAACCTTCCCCAGCCCCAAAAATCCCTGTATACATGTTTTCACTCCGATCGGTCAGACAGACAGTCAGACAGAAATTCATTTTAACATATATAAAATTCCTGCGTCCAATAACCCCCACATGCCAAATGTGGTTTCATCTACTTGAATAGTTCTAAATTATGCAGAAATTTGCGTCGTATGGGAGCCCCCCCCCCCTTTCCGAGGGCAGAGGGGTCTCAAACCACCATAGAAACATTTCTCTTCTTCAAAAACCTTCATCTGTCAAATTTAGTTCCATTTACTTAATTAGTACTCGAGTTAATCAGAAATTTGCGTTTCATTTCTAAAGGAGCCCCTTCTCCCCATTCAGAGAGCAGAAGGGTCTTAACAACCATATGAATATGTCTCTTAAAAAATCCAGTTAAATTTTATTCCATATGCTTTATTAGTTCTCGAGTTATGCAGAAAGTTCTGTTTCATTTGTTTGAGAGCCCCCCCTTCTCTTTAGAAGGCGGAAAAGTCTTAGAAACAGTTTTTTCCATCAAAAACCTTCATATGCCAAATTTTGTTCCATTTTCTTGATTAGTTCTCGAGTTATGCAATTATTTGCATTTTACTTGTATGGGATCTCCCTCATTTCAGAAAGGGGAGGGGTCTCAAATCATCAAAGAAACATTTTTCTCCTTCAAAAACCTCCACATGCCGAATTTGGTTCCATTTGCTTGATTTGTTCTCGAGTTATACAGAATATTGTATTTCATTTGTATGGGAGCCCCTCTTTCAGTAAGGGGAGGAGTCTCAAACCACAATAAGTAACTTTTTGCCTTCGAAAACCTCCATATGCCAAATTTGATTCCATTTACTTGGTTAGTTCTCGAGTTGGGCAGAAATTTGTGTTGTTTTTGTATAGAAGCCCCCCTCCTCCCCCCTTTCAGATGGCGGAGGAGTCACAAACTTCCATAGAAACATTTTGTGCCTCCAAAAACCTCCACATGCCAAATTTGGTTCCATATGCTTGATTAGTTCTCGAGTTATGCAGAAATTTGTGTTTCATTAGTATGAGAGCCCCGCCCTCCCTACCAGAGAGAGAGAGAGAGAGGGGTCTCGAACTACCGTAGAAACATTTATTGCCTTTACAATCCCCACAATCCAAATTTGGTTCAATTTGCTTTATTAGATCTAGAGTTATGAAGAAATTTCAGTTTCATTTGTATGACAGCACCCCTTCTAGGAGAGGGGAGGGTCTCAAACTACCATAGAAACATTTTTCGCCACCAGAAAACCCCACATGCCAAATTTGGTTCCATTTGCTTGATTAGTTCTTGATATATGCAGAAACTTCTGTTTCATTTGTATGGGAGCCTCCCTTTTGAGAGAGGGGAGGGGTCTCAAACTACCATAGAAACATTTTTTGTCTCCAAAAACTTCCGCATGCTAAATTTGGGTTCTTTTGCTTGATCAGTTCTCGAGTTATGCAGAAAAATGTGTTCCATTTGTATGGGAGCCTCCTTTTCAGTAAAGGGAGGGGTCTCAAACTATCATAAGAACCTTCTCCGGCTCCAAAAATCTCTGCATACAAAATTTCACGCCGATCGGTCCTTGCGCTCGCGAGTTAAATCGTGACAAAGAAAACCCCAACTCATTTTTATTATATAGACTAGTCGAACCCGGTGCGTGCGCTGCTACGCTTGCAACTAAATGAAGGAAAATTTAATGTACCTGGCATTTTTATGGGTTTTTTTCGGAATGAGTTTTTTTTTCTTGAATAAGCAGGGGTTCAAACTTCTATCAAAACATGCTTCTTATCCGAGAAACACACGTTTTGTGTTTAAGTAAGCTGTTGTATGGGAGCCCTCCCTTCCAGAGGGGGGTGGTTACAATCATTGCCTTCAAAACCCCCCACATTCCAAATTTGGTTCCATTTGCTTGATTAGTTCTCGAACCATCGCACTGGGCTCATCGATTATAATAAAAATTTGAGTTTCATTTGTTTATCCCCTTCAAAAAGGGGAAGGGTCTTGAACTACCATAGAAACATTCTTGCCTTCAAAACCCCCACATGTAAAATTCGATTCGATTTGCTTGATAGTTCTCGGGTTATGAAGAAATGTGTGTCTCATTTGTATGAGAGCGCCCCTTCCTGAGAGAGTAGGGGTTTCAAACAATCATAAGAACCTTCCCCAGACCCAAAAACCCCATCATATAAATTTTCACGTTGGTCGGTTCAGAACTTCTCGAGTCTATAAGGGTCTGACAGACAGACAGACAGACAGAAATTCATTTTTATGTATATAGAAATCTAGCCTCCAAAAACCCCCATATGCTAAAAAGTTTTCATTCACTTGATTAGTTCTTGAGTTATGCTGAAATTTGCTTTTTATTTGTATGGGAGCCCCCCACCCCCCCATTTGAAGTGTGGAGGAGTGGTGAAGTGCAATAAAAACATTTCTTGCTTCCAAAAACCTCAACATGCCAAATTTGGTTTCATTTGCTTCATTGGCTCTCGAGTTATGTTAAAAATTATGTTTCATTTTTATGGGAGTCTCCCCTTCCAGAAGGCGAAGGGGTCTCAAGCCACCTTAGAAACATTTATTTCCTTCAAAAACTTTCACATGCCAAATTTGGTTCCATTTGTTTGATTTGTTCTCGAGTTATGCAGAAATTCGTGTTTCATTTGTATGAGAGACCCCTCTTTCAGTTAGCGGAGGAGTCTTAAACCACAATAGAAACATTTCTTGCCTTTGAAAACCTTCATATGCCAAATTTGGTTTCATTTACTTGGTTAGTTCTCGAGTTATGCAGAAACTTGTGTTTCATTTGTATGGGAGCCCCCCCTCCCCTACCAGAGAGGGAAGAGAGGTCTCGAACTACCGTAGAAACATGTATTGCCTTTAAAATCCCCGCAAGCCAAATTTGGTTCCATTTGCTTTATTAGATCTAGAGTTATGAAGAAATTTCAGTTTCATTTGTATGACAGCACCCCTTCTAGGAGAGGGGAGGGGTCTCAAACTATCATCCAACCATTTTTCGCCACCAGAAAACCTCACATGCCAAATTTGGTTCCATTTGCTTGATTAGTTCTTGATATATGCAGAAACTTCTGTTTTATTTGTATGGGAGCCTCCCTTTCTAGAGAGGGGAGGGGTCTCAAACTACCATAGAAACATTTTTTGCCTCCAAAAACTCCCGCATGCTAATTTTGGGTTCCTTTGCTTGATCAGTTCTTGAGTTATGCAGAAAAATGTGTCTCATTTGTATGGGAGCCCCCTTTTCAGATGAGGGAGGGTCTCTTACTATCTTAAAAACGTTCTCCGGCCTCAAAAACTCCTGCGTATAAATTTTCATGCCAAACGGTTTTTCCGCTCGCGAGTTAAATCGTGACAAAGGAAACCCCAACTCATTTTTATTATATAGACTAGCTGATCCCGGTGCGAGCGTTGCTACGCCTGCAACTAAAGGAATGAACATTACATAGACCAGACGTTTTTTTTTAATGAGTTTGTTTTTAACCAAGAAAGGGTTCAAACTTCTAACAGAACATCTTTCTTACCCAGACAATACACAGTTTGTGGCTTAGTTACCTAGATAATTCTCAGGTTTGGAACGAAATTTGTGTTTGAATTCACCATAGAAACATTTCTTGCATTCAAAAACACTGCATCCCAATTTTGGTTACATTTGCTAGATTAGTTCTCAAGTTATGCAGAAATGTGTGTTTCATTTGTATGGGAGCCTGTCCCCCTTCCAAAAGAGGGAAGCGGTCTCAAACTATCATAAGAACCTTCCCCAGCCCCAAAAATCCCTGTATACATGTTTTCACTCCGATCGGTCAGACAGACAGTCAGACAGAAATTCATTTTAACATATATAAAATTCCTGCGTCCAATAACCCCCACATGCCAAATGTGGTTTCATCTACTTGAATAGTTCTAAATTATGCAGAAATTTGCGTCGTATGGGAGCCCCCCCCTTTCCGAGGGCAGAGGGGTCTCAAACCACCATAGAAACATTTCTCTTCTTCAAAAACCTTCATCTGTCAAATTTAGTTCCATTTACTTAATTAGTACTCGAGTTAATCAGAAATTTGCGTTTCATTTCTAAAGGAGCCCCTTCTCCCCATTCAGAGAGCAGAAGGGTCTTAACAACCATATGAATATGTCTCTTAAAAAATCCAGTTAAATTTTATTCCATATGCTTTATTAGTTCTCGAGTTATGCAGAAAGTTCTGTTTCATTTGTTTGAGAGCCCCCTCTTCTCTTTAGAAGGCGGAAAAGTCTTAGAAACAGTTTTTTCCATCAAAAACCTTCATATGCCAAATTTTGTTCCATTTTCTTGATTAGTTCTCGAGTTATGCAATTATTTGCATTTTACTTGTAATGGGATCTCCCTCATTTCAGAAAGGGGAGGGGTCTCAAATCATCAAAGAAACATTTTTCTCCTTCAAAAACCTCCACATGCCGAATTTGGTTCCATTTGCTTGATTAGTTCTCGAGTTATACAGAATATTGTATTTCATTTGTATGGGAGCCCCCTCTTTCAGTAAGGGGAGGAGTCTCAAACCACAATAAGTAATTTTTTGCCTTCGAAAACCTCCATATGCCAAATTTGATTCCATTTACTTGGTTAGTTCTCGAGTTGGGCAGAAATTTGTGTTGTTTTTGTATAGAAGCCCCCCTCCCTCCCCCTTTTCAGATGGCGGAGGAGTCACAAACTTCCATAGAAACATTTTGTGCCTCCAAAAACCTCCACATGCCAAATTTGGTTCCATATGCTTGATTAGTTCTCGAGTTATGCAGAAATTTGTGTTTCATTAGTATGAGAGCCCCGCCCTCCCTACCAGAGAGAGAGAGAGAGAGGAGGGGTCTCGAACTACCGTAGAAACATTTATTGCCTTTACAATCCCCACAATCCAAATTTGGTTCAATTTGCTTTATTAGATCTAGAGTTATGAAGAAATTTCAGTTTCATTTGTGTGACAGCACCCCTTCTAGGAGAGGAGAGGGTCTCAAACTACCATAGAAACATTTTTCGCCACCAGAAAACCCCACATGCCAAATTTGGTTCCATTTGTTTGATTAGTTCTTGATATATGCAGAAACTTCTGTTTCATTTGTATGGGAGCCTCCCTTTTGAGAGAGGGAGGGGTCTCAAACTACCATAGAAACATTTTTTGTCTCCAAAAACTTCCGCATGCTAAATTTGGGTTCTTTGCTTGATCAGTTCTCGAGTTATGCAGAAAAATGTGTTCCATTTGTATGGGAGCCCCTTTTCAGAAAAGGAGGGGTCTCTAACTATCATAAGAACCTTCTCCGGCTCCAAAATCTCTGCATACAAAATTTCACGCCGATCGGTCCTTCCGCTCGCGAGTTAAATCGTGACAAAGGAAACCCCAACTCATGTTTTATTATATAGATTATTTTTATTATTTTACCTCGGAGCGTATGGTACGGTATGTCCACGCATCCTTCCTCCCCTGTAGGTTCAAAAAATGCGTTGTGGTTCAAATCTTTTCATTTGAATTCAACTCGTTTTTAGAATCATCTTTGCGGTTAATGCAACGCAGTGAGGCCTGGCCGTTTTGATGCTTGTATCATGTCCTTGATACGCTACAAGCCTCAATATAGACAAAAATAATAATTGGGCGTCATCTAACGCCAATTATTTCCAGGATGCTTTCTCGTACTGGCTGCGTTTGTATTAGATTAGATTAGATTAGATTAGTTAACCAATAAGCATTAGCATACGCAGTAAATTAACCTTAAATCTGCATTTCAGATGCTACAACATATAAGCATTATATCAGCATCTTGAATGTTATCTGTTGTAAAATTGCTTTTCAAATGCTACTTAAATGCTTGTAGCCTGTAATAAGCAGTGCAAATGCAAAATAGCATTAATGAAGCATTATCATAGCATTGCAGTAAAACAGCCGTATATTGGGCCAGAAGTGGCATTTATGTTACATTTACGGCAACTTAAATGCTTGATAGGCTGCCGTACAGATGCTTTGGTTACCTGTGTAATTATAAGCTGGTGAAGTGGTAGGAGAGAACATGCAGGCCTTCCTTGAGTTTACATGTCAGAGATCGAACCACTCGACCCTTGTAGACGATCTGCGAACATAGACAAAATACCCCCACCTGGTAGGAGTGGAGGATCTCACGTGAAAATGTTGAACAAGATGGAACCTAGGAGGCTCCCCTGAGGGACCCCAGCGTCAACATTGAACGCGTCAGAATGGGAACCAATAATTTGATAATTTCCACGAGGAAGATCGGGAAATTGAATCGAGGCAGCTTTTACACAAACATTCATGCCAGACATTGTCGAACCCCTTCTCGACGTCCAACTATAGTTATATGTCATGGCAGATGTTTTTGAAATGAATTTGGTCCGCCTTAAGATGTTAAAATTCAATTCAAAGTAAATTTGGGCGCACGGTTTAATACACCACCACGTTCCTGGTGGTTGACACAAAAAAAAACGTTTGGCAGGCATTTGTTGATGTTTCATTGACGAAGAAATTGGTGAAAAGTTTTTCTAGATTGATCGACGCATCTCGAAAGTACGGAACATGGAACTTGAGAAAAGAAAATTAATTAATAAAACATCTAGAGAATCCTTCGTGATCTGCCTCAAAAATAGCAAACGTGTTAAAATTCCCAAAGTCAACGGTGTGTCTTGTAATCAAACGTTACAAGGATACTCTGAGTGTGGATAGAGCACAGTGTATCTATTATAAAAGTGGCACTAGGGACAAAGAGCTGAGGAGAAAGGTGTTGAGGTGTTGAGGCCTTGCAGGTAAACTAGGTGAGTTGGCAAAGATTTACGAATCCAACTTTTCCACCGGACGTAGCATGCTTTCAAGAGAAGGATATAAGTCTTTTTGTGCCAGTAACCATCCGAATCGCTCCCTGAAACAAAATTTACTGGCTAAAAAGCGAGCACGATTACTATACGAACGAGTTTTGGCGAAATTTTATGACTGTGTTTAAATGGATGACGAAACACAGTCAAAATGGACTATAAACAAATCCCCGGACAAAAAATTTACCTGGCAACTGATCGTGGGGATGTCCCTTCTAGGTATAAATTTTTTTTGCCGATAAGTTTGCTCGGATGCTAATGATTTGGCAAGGAATCTGCAGTTGTGGTCTTAAAACCAAGGTTTTCATCGCATCTCACACAATGACGTCGAAGGTTTACATTAAAGAATGTCTGAAAAGCAGATTTTAACCTTCATTTGGCAACACCAGACCAACGTTTTGTTTTGGCCGGATCATATTTCTTACTTACTCTAAAGACTACCGGGTGTATCTTTAATGTGTTCCATTTCATT
>JASCZW010017773.1:0-16545 GCA_034211315.2 Aedes japonicus
ATGAAAACTAAGGGAAAATCTGTAACATTTGTCGCTTTTAGGCACGGCTATTAAACAAGGCCATTTCTGCTTGAAAATTGTCTGAAGAATCGAATGAAACTGGTTTCAATCACCGCACGAATATAGTTTTGGAGTTATAGAGCTTATTTTACCCCACTTCTCCTTATATTCTATAAATTAAGACATCTTTGCACGGAGAGGCTCAATAGACACCAAAATATGGCTAATCCCATGTGAAATTTCCTGGAAAATCGAATGGAAGCTGTTTCAAGTACCGCACTGCTCTGTGAACGAAGATATGGCTGGTTTTGCCCCACTCCCTCTTGTATTCTTGAATAGTTCATAGATTTCTTTGCTCGGAGTGGCCCAAGATTCACCAAATAAGGCTAATCCTATGTAAAACTTCAGGGAAATTCAAATATAAGTTGTTTCATCTACTGCACGGTCCTGTGATCAAAGATATAGCAAATTTTACTCAATTTCCCCTTATATTAATGAATAGTTTATAGATATCTTTGCTCGGAGTGGCTCAAGATCAACGAAATAGGGCTGGTCCTATGTGAAATTTCTTGGAAAATTGAATAGAGATTGTTTCAACCACCGCACGGCTGATTTTACCCCACTTCCCCTTCAATTTTTAAATAATTTATAGATATCTTTGCACGGAGAGGCTCAATATCAACAAAATAAGGCTAGTCCTATGTGAAATTTCCTGGAGAACCGAAAAGAGGTTATTTTATATACCGGACGGCTCTGTGAACAAAGATTAAGCTGATTTCGCCCCACTTTCTCTTATATTCTTGAGATAAATAATTCATCTATATGCGTTAAACTGGGATGGAATCAGTCAAATCTTCGTTCACAGAGCCGTGTGGTGGTTGAAACAACGTCTTTTTAATTTTCCAAGAAATTTCACATAGGACTAGTCCTATTTGGTTGATCTTGAGCCACTCCGAGCAAAGATAACTATAAATTATTTATTAATATAAGGGGAAGTTGGGTAAAATTAGCCATATCTTTGTTCACAGAGCCGTGCGGTAGATAAAACAACTTTTTTTTTCAATTTTCAGGAAATTTCACATAAAACTAGCCTTGTTTGGTTGATCTTGGGCCACTCCGAGCAAAGATATCTTTAAACTATTCAAGAATACAATGGGAAGTGGGGTGAAACCAGCCATATCTTTGGTCACAGAGCCGTGCGATAGTTGAAACAGCTTTTATTCGATTTTCCAGGAAATTTCACATGCGGTTAGCAATATTTTGTTAATCTTGAGCCTTTCCGTGCAAAGATGCCTTAGTTTATAGAATATAAGGAGAAGTGGGGTAAAATAAGCTCTATAACCCCACAACTATATCCGTGCGTTGATTGAAATTAGTTCCATTCAATTTTTCAGACAATTTTCAAGCGGAAATGGCCTTGTTTACAAGCCGCGCTTAAAAGTGACAAAAGTTACAGATTTTTTTTTCTTTGTTTTCATCAGTTCTTGCCCACTGTGCGATGTCTCATGCGATGGCTAACCGCTTAGCGAAATCATCGACAATTGACCTAAGTTCCTTCATAGATATAGCATCCCAGGCTTTTGTTAGACTGGCTTTTAAATAATCCAACGATGTAGGTGGCTTCTTACAGGCTCTGAACTCAAAACTGGAACAGATGGAGGAATCCTTTGGATTCAGGTCAGGAGAGTTGGAAGACCATTCATCTTTGTTCAAATATCTCGGGAAAAGTCTGTTACAGAGCTCCAGCGTCTGTTTTGCTCCATATAATGGTACCCAAGCTTGTTGAAACGTCCATTTGTTCTTAGCAGAATGTGTACGTGCCCATGGTTCTACAATGACACACAGAAACAAAAGCGTTCACGAAAATGAAAACGGACCGTGAACTAGTTCACGTTTTCAGGATTTTTACCTAAAAACGTGATTTAGTTCATGATTACGTGATTCAGTTCACGGTGTATTTTTGCTTGTTCTCGAATTCATGACTGCAGTTCACGGATCCGGGCACGGATTTTTTTCCGTGCATAGTAAGCTTCTGATGTGGACTGATTGGTTCATTTTGACGCCATTTTCAAATAATATTAAGGGGTTGTACCGGAAGCAGTATTTCCCGCCAAAACCATCACCGAAGCGGGATGGTGTAATCTGGCTATGTGCATACGGCTAGAGAAACCCTTCGGCAGAAGCTGGCGAACGATTTACTGGTATTACTCCGCATTGAAAATTATTATCGATGAATGAAATTGTTCGATGACTTCCAAATCTTTGCTTTCCAGTACCGATTGTCTCTCATCCTGTCATTTAGGTAGTGGTTCTTTGAAAATTTATCGGCGTTATCCTAAACCTCATGAAGAATAGTTTGTACTGATTTGGGGTCGATCTTCAATTATTTCGCCATACCTCGAATGACCTTCTTGCATTTTATTAACGCTTTGATGATACACTTTGATTGTTGTTTTTTTTTTTGTATTCTCCCATGCGCAGAGTAACGATCTTTGATGAAGTTTTTCAGAAGCAGATAATTTCTCATCTCCATGCTAAGCGCTAGGAGCGAACAGTAATTTATTGCTAGAACGAATAGACATGAAGAGAAAGTGTATTGATAGTTCCGTATAGGGCAACGGCAGGTTTTGAAATTGAAAGATAAAAGATTGAAAACGAGCGGAGGGAATTGAACGGTAGTATCCGAATCAGGTACACAACCCTTTACCATACTACTCAATGCAGGTTAGGCAAGGGCAATGATATTTATTTTGGTTCTGAGGAGTTCTCGGAGTTTTTTTTGTTTCTGCCTCTACCCGAAAGATGCTCCAAATGAGAGGTAGGCTGCGCTTTTGGTCGAAAAAGACGTTTTTTCAACGAAGTGCAAGTTTAACGTGCTCGTGAGTACATGCCTTAAAAGTTCGTCGATAATTTTGGAAGTTTCTTGCTGATGATTCAGATATTTGTGAAAATAAATGAAAAAAAAAGTGCTTTGAAGTACTCTGATCTACGAACTTTGACTCGAGCAAGCTGCCGTCGCGGATTATTAAGGCACGTGTGCCTTGGTGTTTTGACGTAGGGCTACGTCTTAGTTTTCTATGCTGGGGTATTATTAAAAAACAAACAATGGTCACGAAAAATGGTCAGGTTTTGAACGTTAATATCTCAATCGTTTCTCCAATGATTCTTGAATCGTTTACACCAATCGATCGGAAATGTTTCTATGTATTGATTCCAATGAAATTTCTTGATTGTTGATTTCGAGCAACATTCTATTGAAAAATTCATAAATGTTTAGCCTTGTCTTAAAAAATATTATATTTCGAAGATTACCGCACTGTATAGTGAAAAGGGCTAACATTTTGTAGTGTAGTCCTACGTCATCATTTCAAACAGCCCAATGCTTTGTAGTTTTTAGCTTAACATTTTTCCTAACCCAAAGTTTAAAGGTATTCTAAAGAAAGATGATAATCTTCCGCGTAGTGAATGTTATTACCGTGAGTGAGAAAGAGCAAGATGATTTGTCTAAGTTAGCCAGTCCGTCTACCCAAGGTTGGCCAGGTGGCTTGGCGTGGCCAATGGATTGTGATGGATGGGCGGCTGCTTATGTTCATGCCCCGAGCGAATTAGAAGCGGCTCGGTGCTGCCCGGCAATGACGAGGAATCCAGTATGACTGAAACTATGGAGGTTAAAATCCGCACATCACCAAGTAAGAGACGGATAGTACCCGAGCAGGAGACAACAACATATGAATACCAAATTTTTAACTTGATAACTGGCCTTGGTATTAAAGAGCTCAGATCAAGAAGTAAAATACCTGAGGGTATGTTCCTACAATGTTATGTGAATACCAAATTGTGGTAAGACAATACCAAAATAGTACCTCTCAGGTATTTCTAGGTACCCGAGCAGGAGAGAACAGCATATGAATATCTAATTTTGGTGTTGATAACTGGCCTTGGTATAAAAGAGCTCAGATTAAGAGGTAAAATACCTAAGCAAAATACCTAAGATTTGCAAGCAAAATATCTTTCGAATAACAAAACTTGGTATTTTGGATACCTGGAAATACCTGAGAGGTACTATTTTGGTATTCTCTTACCTAAATTTGGCATTCGTATAACATTGTGGGAACAATTTGATGGTATTATCCTTAGGTATTTTACCTCTTAATCTGAGCTCCTAAATACCAAGGTTAGTTATCAAGTTATTCGATCCTACTCGGGTAGTTTTCACATTCCAACTCGGCTGCCTTTTTTAACATTGGGCTTATAACTTCCTAATTCCACTCCTCCAATTGCTGTTCTGTATCCGAATAGTAGCTGTGCTCTCTCTCTCAGCATCTGTCAAATTCGAACTTCACACTGAGAGAAAAATGTGGATTCTACAAGGTCCAAGAGCTGTTGTCTCAATCTTTTTGTTCTTCACCTCGATATTGTTCGAAGCACTGATTTTGCTGGAGTTCAAAAACCCGAAAAACATCTTCTCTCAGGAACAACTCGTCATCAAGAAACGCCACTATACTACTTACCAAACGTGGGTTATTCCGCATTATTGGATGTTGAGAACGTGTTCGAAAATGTCTGGCTTGATGTGATGCTTAAATTATATTGGTACAATATTCCTTTTTAGGATCATCAAAAATATATCTTGTCGCTGAACAAATCTCGCTCCGAAATGGTGAGAGTCCTATTCAAGATAGAAAATGGAATGGAATACCCAGAGAAGGCGCGGAAGAAAAGGCAGTATTTTAAGAATAACCCGAACCTTTCCACTCGAGACGTGGCCAAAACGGTCAATTCGTCGAAATCGTTCGTCCAGCAAACCATGAAGCGGGCTGGGCTACGTGTTTTTAAGGTCAAGAAGGCGCCGACAAGCAAAACACGGTGGCCAAATTGCGTGCGCGGAAGCTGTACCGTGAGTGGCTGGTCAAGCCAGGCTGTCTCGTCATGGACGACGAGACATATACCAAAGCGGACACAAAACAAATCCCCAGCTTCGGGTTTTTTGTCGGTACGTTCCACATGGAGGTTCCGAAGAAGTTCCGGAAGAGAAAGATGGACAACTGCTTGTTGTGCGAAGAAGTGCGAAGAAGTGCTTGTTGTGGCAGAGTGCGGACGATACAGCAAGCCATTCGTTACAGCCGGCACCATAAACGGGCAGATTTATCGAGAGAAATGCTTGCAGAAGCTCTTGCTGCCCTTCCTCCGCTCTCACCGTGGTCCCACGCTGTTCTGGCCGGATCTCGCTTCGTGCCATTACGCCAAGTCTGTAATGGATTGGTACGAAGCGAAGGGCGTTAATGTGGTTCCGAAAGAGGCGAATTCGCCAAATACATCAGAACTTCGTCCGATCGATAAGTTTTGGGCGATAATGAAGAAGAAGTTGAAGAAAAGTGTAAAAAATTCAAAATCGATGAGACTTTGAAGAAAAACTGGGAGAAATTGTGTAAGGAAGATGGACAAAGCCTCGCCCAAGATCTCATGAGCAGTGTTAAGAAAAATGTACGAGCATTCAGCTTGGAGGAGGAAATTCAATTAATAAATTATGCCACATAGTTAATATATAGATATTTAATACCTGAAAACTTGAGAAGTATCCGATTTAAAATGAATTTTTGGTGATCATTTTTGTGTGTCTCATTTTTTCCGAGTCCAGTCTTTAGGTTCATTCTTTCTTAACCTTCACGTCAGGTGTTCCTCTGGCTGCTTATTGCATCACGAAAAAAAAACGCTGTAGAAATTAAATAGAAAATCACCTAGTTGGCTAGTCCTATTCAAGCTTTCAGGCAATAAAATACAACCTATTCATAGCCTTTTCCATGTTTATTTCATTCTTTTTCAATACCATAACCGTACGCTCGCACCTTGTGCTTAACTCCACTCATTAGGTTCTGTACAACATTTGACTGCAGCTTTTTCTGTACGACAACCCACTTTTTCTTCATGTCTTCCTCAGATTTGACCTGCTTGGGATGCTTCAGTAGTGCTTCTTCATAATAGCTCAGGATTATACCCCGTATGACATAAAAACGTTTGGCATACGGACGTTTGGCATACGTTTGGCATACGGATGTTTGGCCGAATGGACGTTTGGCGGAATGGACGTTTGACCAAATGGACGTTTGGTTGGATGGACGTTTGGTTGGATGGACGTTTGGCCGAATGAACGTTTGGCCGAATAAACGTTTATGAATCAGAGCTATAATCTCTTTCAGTTTACTATGCGCCAGGTGAAGTGCAGAAAAAATATTTCTCGTTCTGTCTAATGCATGGCGGGTATGAGTTTTTAGATGGATCTGTTCGTGATATTGAAATAAAATAGGTCAATGTATATTTATTTCTGTTCTTCATTAAAACTTATGAAATTCTCATATACTTGCCCCATTTGGTTTACTTTAGTTTGGTCATATTTTCACTCACCATTTTTTGATAATCGTCAGTCATTTTGAGGCTAGATTTTTTTGAGAAAGTATACTGTAACTATTGTTCAAAAAGACGAATTACTCATTTGAGAAAAGTTGAAATTTGTAATCAGATTCTACTGTGAAAGGCCATGCCAAGTAATTTTAGGGTTCGAAGCCATTTAACCAAATATCTTTTAATCATTTGATTCGCGTATCTGTCAAGATAAGTAGTTGTAATTAAATGGAAAATACTAATTTTTCTTCTCATTTCTAGTTACAGGTATTCCACTTAACCGTTCAAACTTTCTGGTATTGGAAATATGTATTTTGTTAAACTGCTAGACAGAATGGGTCATTATTTTGAATATAATCTTGAGGAAATATGCAGTTCCTCCGAAATCAACTTTATTTTGATTCTTTGCACATGGCCCTACTATGACGATACATATTCCTGTGTTCGAAAACAAACTTCAGAATCAATCGCTTGCCCGTTTTATTATTCATTCTGGATGAACTAATATTTGATAATTTTGAGCTTTAAAAACATAACATTCAAAACATCGTCTGATTTGAAAAAAAAAATCTGGAAGAAGATTGCAGATAATGTGCATAGTTGTATTGTGCAAGAGAAGATCGGTGGAACTCAGTGAAAGATTGGAATAATAATTCGAAAACTCATTAAAACAATCTTGTGTTTTTTCCTTAATGCTTAGTGAATTTTCCCTAAACTATACTCTTTGAATTTTTGTAAGCTATTTCCACTAAAAGAAATCAACCCATTTTTTGAGGCCTATATGAAACAGACTTTAAATCGACCCAAAAGTTTCGCAACCTTCTACGACATTTGTTAACAGAACGCATCAAAGCACACCGTTTACTACACAAGCTACTCTCATTGATCGTGTGGACGAAGGAAGACCGTTCGAAAATTAATTACATCTCTGAGACAACTATAGAGCATCACCGTATCGTCTGAATGTGACTGTGAGTAGCGCTGCTGATGACGAGGTTGAGTGGGGGAAATCACGTCCAATGTTTTCCCATCATCGCCAGCGTCTGTCAATTTCGCGCCGAGTCACTTTACGGTGGTACTGTTGAGCCAGAGAACCAAGTACCGCCCGACAGTTTATGCTAATGAGCTGGATGGCCAACCGATGATGCTACGCGTCGTTCTCGTTGTCGTGTGATCTCCTGTTACGGAACAACTGATGCGTTAGCAAAAGAGCGGTAACATATCGTCTCAAATGAGTGAGGAATCATGTGAGTTTTGGACGAGCATGTGCTCATCAAAGGAACCCCCAGCCACGGTGGCGATGGGTGTCAGTTTCCAAGCGCTTGACTCTCCGTATGTTGTCATCGGGAGGGGCTGAGACGTAAAACAACCTCAATTAAGACAAAGAGTCTTAATTCACTAGCTGTCGCAGAACATCCGCTGGCGTTTGATCTCCGGGTGCGAGCGGCGAGGCTTAAATTTAATTTAATAAGTCAAAATATTTACTAATATGTTTAGGCTGGAATTTTTGCTCCGAGTTTGCAGTTTTCTGGCAGACCGGGTGGGGGGAGATGGGGGAGTGTGAATGATGACGGTGCTTAGTGACGACACGATTATGATGATGTTGATGGGAAGCTGTCTTCTGGGCTTAATTTAACATGGCACGAAGAAGTTGATTAATTTTTCATTCGAGTTCAAAAGTTTGCGCGGGGAGGTGAGATTTGCTATGTACGTAAATATGTACGTAACGTCGAGTGGCGGCATATTTGGAGTGTTGATAAGTTTTAAATTGTGTCATTCTTGTTTCAAGAGTTGCTAATTGACGAGGCATTCTTGTATGTGGACCGCTAGAGGATGTCACTCTCGCGTTAAAGTAAAGGGAAGGAAAATCTGTTGCAAGCCAGTTGTAATGAAATCGGACGTTTGTTGCCAGCAGACATTTTGATCAAATGACAAAAGAGGATGGTTTTCTGATCGGCCAAAGTAAATTCTGACCCTTGTGATAGTATTTCCATTTTTATTAAGTTCTCGGTATCAGAAGCTTTGTTATCGGTCATGACGCAATGTTTTTTTTATTTTGGTAATCTAATGTTCAGTAGCGCGAGTGATCGAATGAGCACAGAACAAACACAATAAGCTTCTTCTTGCTAGCTCCAACAGCATCCCTACTGTTGGTACACGGAGAAAAAACAGTTCCGTTTTAAACAACAAACTTGTTTGTTGACATCGAAAATAAAAAACTAGTTATTTTAAAAGTCCAGTTTGTTGTTTTAAACCAACGATTTTGTTTTGAAACAAACCGGCACGTTGGTTGTTTACATCTTAAGATATTACCACAATACAACACAAAATATGGTTTCATCTAAATATTTTTGCCTTTTCCACCTTGAAAAGAATTTATGATTACCAAAACGCAGGTTGCGTTGCTTCAGAAAAAAAAATTATACCTTAGATTGAATCAACCAAAGTGACGATTAAATCAAACTGATATTTTGTTTGGAGAAAAATAACTAAAAATTTAGTATGAAACAAACTATTTTTTTGGGTTACACCATTTTCTGTCATTCGGTCCCGCTGAATGCTTTGACATTGTTTCTCAAGAATAGGTGAAAATTTAATAATCTGATTATAAATTAAACCTGAAGCGCGCATTTACATTTGTAGATTTCTCTTAGACTAGGAGAAGTCCATATATGTGAATGTGCACTTTTATAATATTTGATTGCATTTTATTCATAAAAATATTCTTGAAACTAAAGAATTTATGTAGATGATTGTATTTAAACAGAAATGTTTGTTGTTTCAACCATTTTCATTTGTTTGCTTCAAACAGTAATTCAATTTAAATCATACTTAAATTTGTTTGAAACAAACCATATGCATTGGAAGAATTAACCAACAGATCTGCCTGTTTTGTTGTTGTCATAATGAAACAACCAACAAAATGGTAAATTAAAATCGATGTCGGTTGCACTTAACTGCTTGATTCTCGAAACATGTTGGTTTGTTTTAATCACCATTGGTCGTCAAATCAAACTAATATGATGTTTTTGCTCAATTCAACGTGAAATTCCAGTTGAATGAAACTAGAAAATGATTGCGCTTACCATTTTTTTTTTCACTGTATATATCATTTAAAATCGGAAAATGGTACTATTATTTGAATATTTTAATTGATTTCACGTGAATTCAGTATACCGTTAATCGAAACGAACCCTGCAGCCTTCCAATCCTGTTATCCAACATACCAGTGATTTTTCGTGGAAACATGGAGGATATCTTGGCTTCCAATAATGTGAGTATTATTTCAACACATTAAAGGGTGTCCACGATGAAATTGCCACACACAAAATTGATTCGCAAAATTCGAGTTTTCATCCGATTGCCATCCAATTTTCAGGGATTAAGAAATAACTATTAAACTTCATTTTACCATTTTACTCGTATTTTATTTACAGTCCATACGCAAATGCCCGCACCTTGGCCTTAACCCCGGCCATAAGATTCTGCACAACCTGTGAATCAACCGTTTTTTGCATGTAAACCCATACTTTCTTCAGTTCCTCGACTGTCTTCACTACCTTAGGTCGTTTAAAAAGGTGCTGCTTCATAATCGCCCAGTACTTCTCGATGGGGCGGAGCTCCGGAGTGTTGGGAGGGCTGAACATTTTCGGCACGAAATTGACATTATTGTCCGCATACCACTTCAGCACGTCCTTGGAGTAGTGGCATGAGACCAAATCCGGCCAGAAGATTGTTGGGACGTTGTGGGCCTTCAGGAGAGGAAGCAGCCGCTTCTGGAGGCACTCTTTTATGTACACCTGTCCATTCATCGTGTCCTGGGTCACGAAAGGTGCACTCCGCTTCCCGCACGTGCAGATGGCTTGCCAAACCAGGAATTTCTTCGCAAATTTGGACATCTTCTGAGTGCGGACATGCTCTGGAACGCTGAACTTATCCTTGGCCGTGAAAAACAGGTTGCCGGGGATCTGTTTGAAGTCGGCCTTCAAATATGTTTCGTCGTCCATGATGCAGCATTCAACTTTCGTCAGCATGTTGAGGTACAACTTCCTGGCACGGGTTTTGGCGGACTTGTTCTGCTTCTCGTCGCGATTAAGGGCCTTTTGTACCTTGAACGTTCGAAGCTCCAGCCTTAGTTTTGGCCTTCTGGACAAAACTCCGGCTTAGGTGCGGCTTCTAGCCACATCCCGAACGGAGGCGTTCGGATTTCGGCTGAAGGCCCCAACTACGCGGTTGTGATTTTTGATGTTGTACGGAACACTTTTTCCTTCACTTCTGGGCTTCCGATCGGTGGTCAACCGTTCCTCGAACCGCTTAATCACTCGCGACACCATGGAATTCGCGATTCCCAACGTTTTAGCGATGGAACGTTGCGAGAGATCCTTGTTCTCGTGATGAATGCGCAAGATTTTATCACGCACGAGCTGTTCTTTCGACTCTATTTCCGCGAGTTCTGATCACAGGACTTTAAAACTTGCAGGATGTAAATAATGCACTATGCAGGATGTAAATAATGTACTATGCAAATTTTCATTAAATTCTACCCAACGGTTAAAAAGTTAGAGCAATTTCATAGTGTGGCAATTTCATCGTGGACACCCTCTAGTACTCTTTCCTTATAAGACCTGGATTCGTACGAGTTGGCCCCGGTATTGCCTTTTACACATTGAGGATGTATGTTGATGTATGTAATAACAACATATATAGCAAAAACGGAGTACACAAAGGTTTTTTTTACACGGGGGATACGTTCCACTTTTACTATGGAACCGTGTAAAAAAAGAATTAATAGAGTTGATAATTTAACATGCATCAACAAATAAATTGCTTCTATTTTGTTAGCCCAAATCGTGAAATGTGATTCGAATTAGGTCGATAAGTTTTTCCGTTCTGGCTTTTTTGCCGAAAACAAACCGTGTAAAAATAGACCTTAGTGTATTGGTAAGCTTCCAATATCTGATTTGCTGTTTAGCCTTGAGCATTAAAAATGTCTACCATAGAATTCACAGAACCTTCCTCAGTTTTTGAATGTGTGGCACCGGCATAAAAAATTGACATTTTTGATCCTGGCGTGTATATAGTTAAGGTATATTTTTGATAATATAAAACGACCTCACCAATGTTTCTTATCTGATGCTGGAAAGCTCGTCCAAAAACGGGAGCGGGGCACTAAAAAAGAAAAATGGGGGAAAAAAAACTACCGACGTACAATCCATCTAAAGAACGACCATAACACACTAAGAGAGGGATTCCATTTACAACATTCTACGCAAAGCACTCGAAAAACTATAATATCACCATTTACTTTAGTTGAAAAAAGAAATAATTTTTAATTTTATTTCCGCGAGAAAAACGCAGCACAAGCAAAACTCGTCATCTTCAAAACACGGCTTGCTGCGATCCTTCTTCATTTTTTCAGTTAGTCACTTTTATTTATTTTTGTAAATTAGGACTTTCAAAACTACCAAAAATTCGATCGTTCCTAAATGATCAGGCACCTGAAAGATCCATGTCTACCAGTTTGAGGTCAATGTTATTAATTTTAACATGATTTACTCAATTATAAGTAACGCAATTTTTGACCATTTGTACCGACCTCGATTTAATTTACTCAACAGAGAAATTTTCCATACATTTCACAACAGTTAGAATATTTTTTCATCAACCCTGCATAAATCACAAGTTATTTAAAAAAAAATTAAAAAAAAAGCCGTTTGTTTTTGAAGAATCGTCTTAATGAAATAATTTATCAAATGCTAAATATTATTTGATATTATATGCCTGAAGCTTGGAAGCAATTTTTAACAGATTTATTAATAAATTTTGATGGATTGAGTTGAGTTTAACATAACCCTTTCTACACACGAATGAAGTCCCACAAAGCCGGTTTCGTATAATACAAGACTTCGGCGTTGTGTACATTTTTAAGTAGACTAATATCAAAAAACAATTTTCGGGTTTCAAAATGTTTTAACCTTGAGTAGGGGTGAAACTTTGTGTATGATTTTGGAATGAGAAGTCAGAAGGAAATATTCATTTTGTGAAACAACATTCTAGGCTAAAGACTAATTTATGATCATTTCAAATCACAATAATTTGGGTGAGCAATTGTCTTAATGTAGTCGTTGCCAAGATAACTGGAATTTTTTGTCAGCAAAATGGTTTTTTTTTTTGCATGACAATGTCTTTTTTTCATGAGTTAATCATGTTAGTCATCAAAGTACGTCCAACCTTCTTGTTGTAAAAACAATAGTTTGGAGTGATTGTCCGTTTTTTTTATGAAAAAAATATTCGCTGTTTGGGCAGAACATCGACTAATTTATGCAGAATGGATATTTTCATGAGATTACTAAAGAATGTCATTGTATCGACATTGTATTTAAATGATCTTGCCTACGAATACATTTAAAATTTTGCTTGCCAGAAGAATTTCCACTTGAAATAATTTGAAAAATCACGCTCTATTATTATGATTTGATTATTCGTAAAAAAAAAATACGAAACGTAAATATCACA
Source organism: Aedes japonicus (assembly GCA_034211315.2). Lineage (NCBI taxonomy): Eukaryota > Metazoa > Arthropoda > Insecta > Diptera > Culicidae > Aedes > Aedes japonicus. The sequence continues at coordinate 12,916 of JASCZW010017773.1, forward strand.
TAATTTTTATTTCTGGAAACTTTTGATATCAAGTGTTATAATTTTCTGTATGATTAAAAAAAAAATTATATTCTTTTTGCATTCGTTCGTTGGTATCAGTTCATCAAATAGACATCCATTAAATTTAATTTTTAATAGTTCTTAAGAGAATACCTTTCAGTGCAAATATTTTTACAAACCCTTTTTAATAAAAGTCTATCGACGTTAAATTTTAGACACTTTCTTTTCAGCGTAGATTTTGAATTATTTCACAGATCGCTGAAACGTTTCACTGATATGACAGCTTAAGCCCTCCACTGTATTTCGTGGTACAACGTGTTTACATTCTTGTTACATTCAATAAAATGGCGTCGAATCAAGTGGAAGTGCGCAAACGCATTTTGTACGAATGGCAAAAAAATCCAATTTATCAATACGCGATCTTGCCTAGACACTAAAACTACCGAAAAGTAGCATGTTTTGGAACTAAAACTAAAACTACCGAAAAGTACCATGAAGGCGTGCAAAGCAAATAAGGGGCCCAACCGTGATGGCAAGTGAAATTTCACTGAATTTCACTTTCTTGTATCATCATTGATGACGAAACATAAGTATTTGAGGACTTTTAATAGCTTCCGGGTCAGGTTTTGTTTGCCGCAATGCAAAGAACGCCGTTGCCGAGCATTTCAGGACAAAGAAAGTGTCCAAATTCCCGCAGAAGTATTTGATTTGACATGCCATATGTAGTAGTGGTTGAAAATCGAGAAGTTTTGAGTAAAAATGTCTGCAAAAGCAACTGCTATCGTTTATCAGAAACCACGACTCTCCAGTGTGGAACTTTGGCTTCCACGAGCTACCAAAACACTTAGAACTGGTGGGTACCTACCGACGCGTCCGTTCGAGTCGATCGTCAGAGAAGTGAGAGGACGAGCCGAGTTGGTTGCTGGCCTACTCGATGCTTTCGGGAGCTTGTGGCAGAGGGTGGCTGTCACATGCTGCGGGTTACAGCCCATGGGGCAGTGAGCGACTAACATCTCTAATCGAGGTATATCAATACCGCACATCCAGCTCTGTTTGCAAAATTTGTCCAGAAATTGTATAAGGTTCAAGACGTCAAATACATGCAAAATTAGTCAATCCACATAACTGTCCAGAACTTCGGTCAATAGAGTTTCTGGGTAGTAGTACTGAGTTAGGCAGAAACACTTCAAATTAAGAAGAAAGCAAATGGTACCGATGAATTCAAGAGAAGATGGAGAATCGTCACGGCGGGCATATCTGTGGATACCGTACGGAACCTGATAGCGTGTGTAAAACAGAAAGTTCGAGAATTTCACAGAAAGAATTAATATCCAAATCAATTTTTTCTAATGTAGATATAACACTATTAATGTGAATCAGTTTTGTTGAATTATGTGCAATGTTTTTTTGCTGCTATTATTTTGGTGTCCGCAATTTAACACGGACAGATTTAGAATGCACTTTGTAGACGATGAGAACAGAGATCGCTTGAATGTTCTGACATTCCAACTTGACAGTGTTTTTTTTTTGCATATTGTGCCTTTAACTCTCTTTAACCATTATTCTGGTATCTGTATCCAAGATCCTGCCTATCAGTTTGTCAATGTATCCGGCAAATCCTCGGAGTCCTCCTGACTACAGATATTTTATCTTCGAGATGCTCGCCTTTAACTCATCCTTTTCTGTTTCAAGTCCCTGCTTGGTGAATTGATAAGCAACCACCAGGAACGTCTTTCCGATAAAGTTCACGATGCAAGTAAAATAGAAGAACTGGCTGGATTTATTTAAAATTGTACCTCGAATTTTCTCGACCATTATTTTCTAAGGCTTAACGATCGATTATATCGGTTGTGGCCTGGAAATCGATAAATACATAGAATTGCATTCAACGCATTTGATGGAGTGCTGCGCATCGCTCCCGTTATAGCAATGGATATTAGCGGTTGAAGTTTTGTAAGCTTTTTCTGTGCAGTAGCCTCTTTTGTTTTTGACCACCACACAAGAGAAGCATACGATACTTTTGGACGTCCAGGCACGGAATTTATTACACTTATGGTATGTGCACAGCAACATCTAACCAAAGATTAACTCGCAGTATAACATTATTTCTATTTACTTCTAAATCCGACAAGAAATCATCGAAACAAAGCGTTAATTTATAACTCGCTTTCTTCAAAATATTATTATTCGGACTTGATATATACGGATGCTCTAACTTAACGTTTGATATCCTGCCCATATCCAAAGTTGTGCACAGTTTTCCAAGTCACCTTTCTGGAAGCATTTTCCCACTTTTTAGGAATTTTTTTTTCATTATTTGCCTCTCCTTTCGATTTCCCAAGGTTTCACTTCACAATGGAATGGCCCAATATCTTTCAATTAGACGATGTTCTGGGGTGATAAGAGGATCCCAACAAACATTAGTGTCGAATAACCGCTTGTTTAAACAAATTTGGAGAAGTTATTCAGCTTTCTAGAACAAAAAGGCTGAACAACTTCTCCAAATTTGTTAAAATCAACAGTTATTCAGCATTGATGTTTGTTGAGATTACAGTTTTTAGGTACAGTGTTGACGTGGTTTCCTGTATACCACTCCTGAGCCGCTTTACCATAATAACAAGACACCAAATCAGGCCAAATTATCACAGAACTCGTGTACTTTTGGACCGATGCTAGTAGCCCACTCGACACTCGTTGACATATAGTAAACTTGTTGGTTGATCGTACCTGTAGTTTTGAAGATTTTGCTCTTCAAACCACAACTACCAATAGCCTGTCAAACCATGTTCTTTTTAGAGAATTTGGACTTTTTTGGCCTTCAAACGACGTTGTAATGCGGTTTAACACTCAAGAACGGTTTGAAACTCAATGGGTTTTTATTACCTTGAACGACCTATACCCTGCCGCATTCTTCACTTTTTGAACGAAAGAATAAGTTGTTTTAACTTCTTTAGCCACATCTCGGATAGGAAAGGCTCGCTTTCTGCTTAATCAGGCGAAGCACTGCATCCCGCCGGGATTTGAAGTTGTCGTTCCGTTTGCCACCAGATCCTGGCTTCCAATTGAAAGTCAACCAATCCCGGAATCGCTTCAGAACGCTACTTACTGTTGAACGAGGGAGTCCGAATGATTCTGCTATGTCATGATGCGAAATTCACGGATTTTCCACACTTTAAGCAAATTTTCTTTCACGCACTTGTTGTTCTCTCGACTCCATTTGCAATACAATGTGACAGCAAACTGTATGTCAAAACGTTTACACACACAATGCCATTGCGTTAGCGGTATGGGTGACTTCTGTATATTGATAAATATAAAACATGAGGTCAATAAACTGTGCCTGTACCTTATGAGATGAAATTACACAACAAAGACATGATTATAAAATCAACGCACATCTAATTGGACGAATGCAACCAGATCCTTTTAGGAAGACCTAATGTACTGCAATCCAACTCGACGGAGCATTATCAACTAAATTGATTCTCTTATTTGGTCACGACACCACAGTCATCTGCTTTTGTGTCAAACGTATGTCGCCACACGAGCAGGACAATATTGACAAGATTGATGTCTCAATGTGCGATTTTCACAAAGCCGCCAGAAAAATGTACAAAATATTATTCATTA